>PVKB01004755.1:0-126999 GCA_004027205.1 Ctenodactylus gundi
GGGAGGAGGGGGAGGAGGGGGAGGAGGGGGAGGAGGAGAAGGAACAGGAGGAAGAATGCATCTAGAAAATGGCCCCAATGTTTCATAGGCTTAATTAGTAAAGGTTTTTATGTGTTGCTTGACAGTCATCCGAGGTTTTTCTTTCTACTCCACTACAAACTGATGTTTACTTTAAGCCTTCTCATCTCCTTATAAATTTATTCATTTTCACAATATGAGAATGAAAAAGGTAAGATACTTTTGAATGTCTCTATTTTCCTAATATAAACTTGGTAAAAAAAAAAAAACTGAGAAGAAAGGAAAAAAAAATTCAACAAGAATGTTATGGCTAAGATTTGAAATATCCCCAGAAAGTCTCATCATGTTTGTAAGACTGGACTGTGAGTGTGCTGTGCGCGCTCACTGGTGAATTAATTCATTGATGATTTCATGTGCTGCTCGGAGGTAGAATCCGCTCAGAGGAGCGGGCCACTGGAAGAGTTACCAAAGGAGACCTGTTCTTGCCACCTGCTTTTCTCTTGTCTCTCAGTAGGAAACAGCTTCCCTGGGCTCGGGTCCTCCACCATTGCTGTTTCCATCTTACAGACTGTAAACTACACTAGACTGTGAGCTCTGAAGCTGTGAGCTGTATGTAATAAGCCCCTCCTCCTTTCAGCTTTGAATGCCAGGTACCATGTTCAGTGACAAGAAAATGTAAGAGACAAGAAGTGTTCTATGTTAAATCGCACCCTCCCCCCTCCAAAAAAAAAAAAAAAAAAACCGCCACCAAGGCTGTGACTGCCATCTGTTTGGACATTAAACATTTGATAATAGAATTGGCTTAAGACGAAGTCGTGATAGGGTAAGAAGAGATTTGTGTCCTCAGGAGAAGAGAGAAGTGCCAACACAAATATACACAGAGGCAAGACAAGTACGGGGAAATGAAGGAAGAAATTGTACGTAAGCCTACAAGTCCAAGAATACCTGAAAACTTGACATGAGACCTGGAGAAGACCAAATGAGCTAGAGGAGACATGAATGGAGTTTACCTCCAAGGCTTTGAAGGGATAGGGCCAGACTAAAACCTGGATTTAGGGCTTCCAGTCTACAGGATGGCAAGAAAATAGTTTCTGTTGTTTTATACTACCATTCGGTTCATTATAATCTGTTCCAACAGCCCCTGAGACTATTATAAGAAAAGGTAGAGGTTCTGCCTCCCTAAGTTACTTCCCATTCTAAGACAGACATAATTCTCTGGCATGATAGGGACCCCTTGATCCCCATAAGCTAAAAGAAGCACTGAGAATTAGTAAGTAGCAGTGTAATAAGGAAAAAAAAATAAACCTAGAGGTTAAGCAAGCAGATCTTTGAAGTAGTTCCTTGGATTGATAATATCTTACTATACTGGGACAGTTTTTGCTAATTTGATCCACAACCATCCCTTAGATACAGATAAAGCAGATAATAAAACTTTCAAGAGGCTAAGAAAGAAAAAAAATCTTGGTTTAGAGAGATTAAATGACTTGTTCAAGTTGTTTAACAAATTAATATAAAACCCTTGCTGAATATGAGATCTCTTTAACCAACACTTTATTTTACTGTTCTGTCATGAATCACACAAATAAGTACAACTGGTTTATGAGTTTCCAGCATGATATTTAACTTCTGCTTAAAACTCAGAACCAATAATCCTGTGGGTGAGTTACTTACCCACAGAGGCAACAATGAGGCAACTGAGTAGATTTGAATCCTTTGTCAAGGAACACACACAAGTATATATATTATAATAATATATAGTTGAAATGACTGAAAAAAATGTATGTAGGTGGGGTAAAAGATCACTGCGACAGGAAAAGGGAACTGAGGAAATGGGAATTTAAAAAGAAATGAAAGAGTAGAGTCTATGCCTTACTAAAAGTGTTCTTGAGAATATGATTTATGATATGAAACATAAAAAGCCTATAACAAACAACACAGTAGAGAACAGTAGGCTCCAAAACCTTAGGCCATGGGGAAAAAAAAAATAAAAAGCACGCCACCCTGAATGCAGAATTCTCTAAAGATATTGTTTAAAAGAGCTTGACCAAGACTTCGGCAGAAGAAATTTAAACTCAATAGACAGAGAGCAGAGTTCTAGAGTGACTCTGGTGCCTGTTAAGTTTCAAGATTATGGCTTCAGAAGGAATATGAGCATTCCAGAAATTTCAAGTTTATACCTGCATTTCCAGCTTCTTGTTGCTGTCTAAATTCTCCTTAAATTATACGCAAAGACAGCTGCCTATTTTGGCTTTTCACAGAGCTCCATTGAGTTGCCATAGCAAACAGAAAAAAGAAAGATACTATGAACTTCCTTCCAGTTTTTACGGATTCCTTATTGCCAAAGAGCTAGCTTCAGTTGAATGTTGGCATATAAAATGCTTAAATCAATCCAATTGAGCCTGTTGACTGCATTGTTAATTGTTAACATTTTTCAGAATTACTTTTTCAAGGGTTCAAAGTGACTTAGTAGAAGTTCAAATAGTACTCTAGGGGTGTTAAAAATCTCCTGAGAAATCTCTCATGTGTGATGCTGCTCGAAACTTGTGGTCTGTGGAGATATCTCTCAAGTCACTTTTGTAATATTCACAGTCTCATTGGAAACCAGCATATTTATCTTATCGATTTTCATCACTGTTGCCTACTGGTCCCAGTTAGATCAAGAAGACAAAGAACTAAAGATTTAATTTGGTTTTAAGAATCCCAAACGGCATTTGGTATGAGATTACCGAATCAATTTACAATTCCACTTATTTTTTTTCTTTATCTTCCTTACATTACACTGACCTCCTCTAAGGTATTTTTACGATGGGTGAAGAAAGATGTTAAGGTCTAACTGTTCTGTAGGAAGAAAAAAAAATACTGTAAATCTTAACAAAATGACTTTGGATCCAGATCTTTGAGTTTTGGATTCTGTCCAAGAAGGAGTTAGCAACAGAACAATAAGTAATATCTAATGATGCTAATTAGCTCATGTTTGGGGAGTTTAGTTCACATAAAATGTCTCTAATGATTATCTTCCACGAGGGTTACCTGCAGAGCCTTGTGTACCTAGATGGGGTGAATACAATGAAAATGCGTCCTTTCAGAGTCCCGTCTTTACTACTATCAATGGGTATTTTATGGAAGCAATGAGCACCTTCTATTTCTAGCCCAAGCTTCAGAGAATGCAATAGGCTTAAACATAAGTACAGAGGTTTTCCCCAAGGTACACATCATTAGAAAGTGTTAACAAATTGCACCAAGAAACAGTCTTCTGTGAAGAAAATTGGCTAGTCTGAAGTATAGGAAAGATAGGCATCTATTTGGTCCAATTTATACAATAGAATTTGCATCTTTAGATGGGAACAGGACAAGCTAGTTAACTAGAGACCCTATAATTACAGTAGTTGTCTTTAATGAGGCCAATGAGAGGTGGGGGAATGTATGCAGAAAGCCTGGAGAGTGAAAGTCGTTCTGTAATACAAAACAGAGGTTTCTAAATGTAATTTAGGAAGACGGGGAAGGCTATAGTGAAAATTAGCATAACAGCCAGTCTATAGAAACATTCATTATTCCTACGCTTTCATTAAATCCAATACTAAGTGGCAATTACTGAAACATAATAGGCACATTCAGGCTCTGACAACCCTTAACCTTTTCGGTTTTTATAACCCATTTGTCCCTGTTCACATGATGTCCCCGTGACATGAGGTGACTGTTCTGCCATAGGTTTCAGTGCCACGTGGAACCATCTAACGTTCTCCGAATGGCTCAATTATTCTGAAGTAATTTAAGACATCTCCATTGAGCATCCAGCACTCAATGTGTGTTTAAATAGACTCTTGGGTCCTGAAAAGCATAAGCTTACGCAATGTACAGATTGTCATCTGTTTTGGAGGGAGCAGGGCATACTTCCCAAGTTAAATTGGGAGCCCATAGTCAGGACAATAGACCCAGTGGAGTTCACAGCTGTAAATATTATGCTGCAGAGCACCAGATCACCTGAACTAAGAAGTTAAAAAAAAAATCACACACACAGAAAATTTGAATTAGCTTGCCACATTAGCTTTTTTTTCTCTAGTAAACTGTACCATACTGTTTGTTACACACGTAAGTTTAGTGACTCTAAATTCTTCATGGTCACACTGGGCTGTTCAGCTATTACATTTGTATTTGACCCTTTTGAAAATCTACTCTTAAACAGGAAACTGGTCTGCTTCGAATTTACTCCTAAATTAATGACATTTCCTGGAAGTTAAGAAACATGATAATCTGTAGGAGTGGAAGAGACAAGTCCTCTCAGCAGGTGACAGGACCACAGGCATGTTTCTGTTCTTTTGTTGTTTTATCAAGTGGTTGTTCTGCATGTTTTCGTTAGAAATGGAGATGAGAGACACACGGGACAGTGAATTAAAGGTTTTGTCAGGATGGCTAATGCAGGAAAGGGGCCTTGTCATATGAGGACCATTTGCAATGTCCTCATGTCTTTTCTCAATGGGGTGTAATTTCCTGTTTTCAAACTTCTACATACGGTCACAATCATTTCCCAAGTGTAATCATCATGGTGAATCAAATCAGAATAATTTGGTAGAATGAATTGTTTTGGGGAAGAGCTGCAACCACAATATAGAAAATATTAGTGATAGATTTGTGAGCTTATGGTGAGGATTTGTGATTTTTAAATAATACAGAGGAAGCAGATATATCATAGTTCACAGTTCATACATTTCTTTGTCTCCTGTGAAGCTGAGTTTGGAGGATCGGAAACAAATGTCACTACTAATTCTTGGTTTTCTTTACATACCTCTTCCCTCCTGCACAAGCCTTGCAAACCACTTTGTGACAACTTGTATCACTAATGCTCATGACGATGTTTACATAAAATTGTGTTAGAGTCTTGAGTAAAGTTATGGAAATGAGAAACTTGAAATAGAATTGGATCAAGATTCTGCAAACCCATACAATGTCCTGAATCTACTTGGATTTTCCTCCAATTTCCTCTGACCTAGGTCCAGGACCTCGTTCTTACCACTGATGCTTCCTCTGGTACCTCCAACTCAACCTGATGTGCCTAAACTCGCCAACTCTCTCTAGAGCAGGTATTTAAATATTCAGTGCTGGGGGGAAGGGAAGGGCTGCAAGGAGGCTAAGTCAAGGTTCAAAAATAGGCATGAGTTGTTCTGGCCACGTTCACAGCAGCACAACTAACAACAGCTAAAATACGGAAGTCACCAAAATACCCATCAACAGACCAGTGGATACACAAACTGGTCCTTATACACAATGGAATAAATACTACGCATCTTTGAAGTCCAACAGCTTGGAGGCTTTTGCAGGCAAATGGAAGAAACTTGAGAACATCATGCTTAGTGAAGCAGGTGAAAGATCGGATGGTCTCTCCGATATGAGAGACCCAGATCACAACTATCCCATGAAACTTAAAATGAAAAACAAAGTGCAACAGGGAGGTAGGGCAGGGAGGGAGGGAAGGGTGGGTAGGGGGAGGGACAAGAGGAGAGTGGGAAAGTCCTTGTCACCTTGACAAGATACGTAGATGCACAAAATGCTCAACTTCATTGTAAACCTTAAACTTTTTTGCTCTTACACATACCAATAAAATGGGGGGAAAAGAAAAAGAAAAGAAAGATGTTTCTTTCTGTATTTCCAGAAACAAGAACCAAAAAGTGTAAGATTCTATGTACTCATTAAACATTTCTCAGAATCTAAAAAAAAAAAGAAAGAAAGAAAGAAAAAAAGGCATAAGACAAAGTTCTTGGGAAACTTTTAAGAACCATATAAGAAAATATAATTAGCCACCAATACTTCTATGTAAATACATATGTCAGTGTGTGCATGTGTACGTGTATGTATATAAACACAACCACCATACTTTTGATACATTTTGGTGAACAAATCCATACATAATAAAAATACTTGAATGGGCAGTTTTGTGTCTAGTGCAAGTGCAGGAACTAGAGCAGTTTCTTTTCAAGCTTCCTCTAGTGCCTCCTGGAATGACTTTTAAGGTCATGCTGCCTTTTCTGTTTGAGTTTCCACCCAATGCTCCTACTGCTGGAGCAAGTTCTTCAAATCTGTGCTCCCTAGTATTAGGAATCTTATCTTATTGTCTTTTGTTCTTATTATGCACCAATGATCACCTGGTATTAACCTAATCACTTGAGGAGATTTCAAATTTTAACATTACAAAAAGTTACAAAGTTTCATGCATATGCAAAAGCACAAGGGATAGTGAAATGAACTTCTCCACATATCAGCCTGTTTCAATAGTATTGGGCACGTTGCCAAAATTGTTTGCTTTACGTATCAGTTCACTTCACAGACCAAAAGTCCTCAGTGATAATCGTTCTTTCTCTCTGTGTCTTTCTCCTTCTCTCTCTCTTTCTCCCCTTTAGCCTCTCTCTTTCTTCTCCTTAAAAAATGGATGGTTTTTGATGATTCTCACAATCTACGTTTTGCTAACTTTCTCCTCCCTCCCCCGATAATCTATATTTTTCTAATTTTTTTTGTTCCCAGATAATCCTCTGTTTCCTTTATTTTCTATAAATTAATGTACAGGCTCCATTAGGTTCAAGTTCAAGTTTTTGCAGGGCAGAATCTAAGCCATGTGTTGATGACCTCTCTTTCTGTAGTGTTAAGTAATATCATATGTATATATGTATACACACATGGTATACTATTTATATGGATATTTATATATGTACATGAATATATAAATAGAAATATGAAAATATAAACATATTACATAATATATAATGCAATTTATTAAACTATATACTTCAATATAAAATATGATGGTATATTGGTGAGAAAAAATTCATTAGAGAAATTGATACTTGTAATTATAAAGACTAAGAAGCCTCAAACATATTCTCTGTAAGTTAGAGGACCTGGGAAATTATAATTAGCTCAGTCTCCATCTGAAAGTATTAGACCAAAAGAAGTCAATGTTATAATTGTCAATTTGAGACTGAAAACCTGACCCCTTGGAATCAATTAAGTCCTCATGTCAAAAGTCGCTGACCTTGTAGTTCTGATATCCAAGATCTAGAGTAGAAGAATGTTCCAGATTCAGGAGGGACCTAAGGCATGTACCTTTTTTCTGTCTTTTTGTTTCAGTTGGGCCCAGACAGTTGAATAGAGACTGCATAGACTGAGGGCATATGTGTAAACTCAGTCCCCTGACTCACACGTCAATCTCATGGTTGTACTATTGACATTTAAAACTAGACTAATTTTTTGTCGCTGAGGAATATCTTGTGCATGGCAGGATTTTTAGCAGTATTTTCGGCCTCTGTTGATGTCAACTCCCCAGATTTTAAGAAAAAAAAAAAAAAAGGCTCCAAAATCTGTGTGATGTGCTCTCTCTGGATGGGTGGGAGAAATCTTCCCAAGTTGGGAACCACTGACCTAAGACTTCATTGTACTGTTTTAGATGACTGCAAACACCGATATTTGGTTTTTGCACTTTTAATATCATCAATATTGCACATAACTATTTTTTCTCTTATATTACACAGTATGGTGTTGTGACTCCCATAGTTTACTACTCATGGTATAGAAAATACACAATTTCTCTATTAGACTACAAAAAGCTCTTTGCTAAGAATCCATTTTACCATAATGTTCTAATTTTTCCCCATCCTATTCCACTTTATAATCTTTCTTGTCTCTAGTGACCGCTAATTTATTCCTTTTTGTAAATCCATTTCTTTCTTTTTATTTTCTCTTGTATATGATTTTTCCTCATATTTTTATGAATATATGTTTGAGACTCACAGGAATTGCATTCAACTTGGGGAGCAGGTGCAAATACATATCGCAACTTACTTCCACTTTCCCGCCCCCCATTCTCCCCTCGTCCTCAGATTTTTTTTTTCACTATATGTCACTTCTTTTTCTTAATATAGTAGCCCATAGCCACAGTTCCAGGCACTTCTTGAAGGCGACAAAGTCATGGCTGCTTTTTCTGATTCCCTCACTTCAAATATAATGCCACACATCCTGTATTTTAATTCATTGTTAAAGTCGACCACTCTCCTTGGAAGGCAAGTGAATCTGTTCCCGGTATGTTGCACAGTGCCCACAGGATGTATTCATTTACGTCTTCACTCATGTCCTTTCTGGCATACCTCCCAACCAAGGAGAAAGATTTGAATAACAGAAGCATGCCTTTGAGGTTTTAAAGGCTGATGTACTACATGGATGATTGACTACATGTGATCCAAAACACAGCTTAAACAAAAAAAAAAAAAAAAGAACACTTTCATTGATTACTCGTAACTTTTAAACACATTTTATTATTCCTAGAACTTGAAATAAAGGTTAGTAGTCCTTAACCTAAAGAAACGGCAGCCATGACATTTCCAGAATGAATTGCAGTGCACCCCTGTGGTGCAGGAAAGGTCGGCTTCTCCTGACAGCATAGTCTCTGATCTGTAACCAGGAACCTCGTCGCACACCTGGGCCTTTCAGAGGTGGCCTCTACGTACTGGCCCGTGTACGCAGGGCACGGCATGCAGGAGGGGGCCTTGGTGAAAGGACACGTTCCCTCAGGGAGTCCGTCAGGGAGAAAGTCACACTTAATAAGAAGGAGATGAAATGACCAGAAAGACATGAAGTAATATTATTTGAGTTCTTTATTAAGCAACATACAGGAAAAAAATCTATTATGATATCTACTTTAAATGTAATTAAAAAAAAAAACACTTGACCATTCATAAGGGCAATTGTCACACACCCACAGGTGGACAACATCAGGGAAAGAGAATGAGCGTAGCTTAATAGGACCAGGCCAGCTCTCAGAGTTTGGGGACAGCAACAACAGTTGAACAAGATTTGGATGCAACCACGGAGATGAAACTAGGGTAAAACTAAAATCTACTCATGAAGCTATATGTAGTGATTTATCTTGGACAATTCATTCACGAGAACTCTGTGTGTATAACTGTTTCCTCTTTATATTAAAAAATCAGAGAACTGCAGAAAATAACTGGCTTATTTTCCCAAAGAGACAAGTTGAAACCCTTTCCATCTAAACATTTTCATTTTGATTTATTGAAAAAAGAAAAAATAACAGTCTGTCTGCTGGAAGTGTTACCTCTTGTTGGTGCCTGTTCTGTTGCCATATTTCCTTTGGAGCACATCACTTCAGCATTCACAGACGCCTCTAAAAAACTTTATATATTGCAGTCGCGTCGATGTTACTATAGCAAAATTTTAGAGATAATCCACTTATAATGAGAAGAAGTTCACTTGAGTTAGTGTTTTGAAAGTTTCAGTCCACAGTGCGTTGCTTCTGGGCTTGTTATAAGGCAGTACACCCTGGCAGGAGCACATGACAGAGAAAGCTTTAGAACAAACAAACAAACAAAAACATGTAAATAAAAGAAGTAAGTGGGCTCTCAGGGCCACAAAGCATCCTTCAAGCCTGCCTCCAGTGACCCAAACCCTCACCTTAAGGAACCACCTCCTGGTGTGTCCACACCTTGTTAGCAGTATCAAGCTAAGGCGCTAGCCTTTCACACATGAACCCTAAGGGAGACTGCAATGCTTTATTTCCCTAGAAATGTATTCCTGGGTTACTTAATAAGAACTTTGATTACTTACTAAATTGCATTTGTGGAAAAATAAGATAAATCTACAAGAAATATTAATGCTCATCTTGCATCTGCTGATTCATGGGTAGGACTTGCAGCCGCGTTCGACGGGACAAGTCCTTTGATTTATTCAGAGTTTAATTTTCTTGAAAGCACCATCGAGTCATAATTAATGTGACAAAAGCAAGATTTAACAAGTGCTCTGGGGCACCATTTGAAGAATGTGGGGGCTAATTAACTGTAAACGTACAATTTACAAACACGTCTACTGAAATCTTGAAACCCTGCTTGTAGTTATAACTATCTTTTAAATGCAGTCGCTGTTAAACCATAAAATTATTTTCAGGCATTTGCTGATGTTTTAAAAGTTTCACTGCAGTTAAATAATGTGCTTAAAACTAAATTTTTCTTCTTTTAAAATGACAAGAAAAGACACTTATGATTTTGATAAATGCAACTTCATGACACCAAGAAGCTAAAACTGACCAGGAATGTAAAATGCTTATAAAACTCAAACACTTAAAAAAGTTTCTTCTAGTAAGTGGAACTGGGACTCTTCCTTTGAGGAAAGGCTCTAAGTTTTAATTATACCAAGATATAAAAGAAAAATTGTAGAGAAAAAAATATAAAATAGTGACAGCCTACAATTTGCCAAAAGTCAATTGAAAAACGTGCGTGTGTGTGTGTGTGCATGTGTGCGTGTGTGCACTTGTGTATGAGTTTGTGATGCATTTTGTAGCTATTATCAATCCATCTCAAGCATTTTTAACCAAGAGCTTACCTGATTTGTCTCTAGTTTATCTGGGTACCACTCCTAATCTGCATAATCTCATTCTTTATTTATTATTATTTTCTTATTTTTTCCACCATGTTATTAATATATATGTAACTCATAATGTTTACAATGAGCTTGAGTATTTTGTGCACACATATATTACACAAACTTTACAATCCCTTCCCATTTTGGGGCACAACCTGTCCATTCTCCCCAGCTCCCACTATCACACCCATTTGGTTCTATAAAATGCCTGTATTCTGGGTTTCCCAAATCAGAGAAACCATGTGATATTTAACATATTTAATCTTCTGCATCTCAATCATTTGGCCATTCAAATCACCACTCTTTAGCTCAAGTTCCCACTCCTAGAATGGAATGCAGTGGCCATAGCTTGAAGCCTCTTCTTTGATTCCAGCAGAGCCCTTATCGGGGTATTTGCCAAAAGTATTTTTTTTTTCCTATATCTTTGTTGAGATTCTTTAGCATGGCTTCACCCACCAGTCCAAGTGAGAAAAGAAAAATAACATTATTCATAAGGCTAGAAAATGTGAGAAAGAAAAAGAGTTAAATTTCAAATGCTTCAGGTGAGTACTGAAAGGTAAATGTATGCACATTTAAAAGACATCCAGGTCATCACAAATTTGTGAAATTTCCCCACATAATTATTATTTGTAAAACACTAACAGTTTGCAAGACATGACAGTTATATCCAATGTGGAAATTTTTATAAAATCTTTAAAAGTACATGTGCATGAATTCATGAACAGATTGGTAGATAAAATAATAAATCAAATCTGGCAAAATATTAGTAATTAGTGAAATGTGAGTAAATAATTTTTGAAAGTTAAAAATTCTAAAAAACCTAAGCTATTGCTTGATGTATAACATCTGTGATACAGACTTAAGTTCATTTAATGTAATCTCATTCTTTATATTGATGCAGTTGGAGTGACTCTCCATTTGATAGTTGTTACTGAATATTATAGCATGAAAAACTCAAGCAACTGAATACAGAATTGAATAATAGTAGAAATGTGTAGATAGTTTCTAAGTGCAGAGAAATGACCCGTGAGTATTTAACTTCATTTGTCTACATCAAATTTAGTTTTCTTAACAATAAATAAGTATATTGAGTTTATAGCATGAATGCACTAAACTATGTTATTTTATTGAATTCACACAAAAACAGATGCGAAGTAAAATATCACCAGTTTAATGAATAGCAGTACCGATATTCAAAAGGGCTAAGTAATTTGTCCAAGGTCAGAATCACTTAATTCAAGGCGGGGGGGGGAGGGGAATAACAGCCAGAGAAACTTATGTCTGTATGGTGAACCTACGTCTCTCTTCACAGCTCACCCATTTTGCCTCTTTACGTTGGTATAACTTTTTTGGGCTGTGCTTGTGGTTCTAAAATGAGAAACCAAAAGGAATGTCAATAAAGCAGCCAAAAGTTTTTACATCGGCATTGCGTTCTAGCAAGAGCGTCCCATGATGGTTCCATTCTACCTGTGAGCAATTTCGCACTTTGCTGTTTTGCGGGTCCTTACTCCAAGATTTCTGAGCTTATTTTCCTGTTACGTTACCTGGTGCCCTTCAGGCTACAGTCACCAAGCCCGTGACCTTCATTATTGTCCTGCCACGGTCCATTTTTGTGACTTTGCAAATTTCTTCTTCTGTTGACATTAATCAATACACAAATTACAATGAATTACACCTTTGCAACTCAAGAAAAGCTCTTGGAGCCATTTTCCCTAAAACAAGCACAATCATTAAATAAATAATAGACATCTTAGAATTAGTCTCAACATCTTATTTAGAAAAATATTGGTTCTTATTCTTCATTTTATTCATGTTTTGAGTAGCCATCACACTTTTCTCTGTGCAGTCCTTACCTCCCTAATATTCCAAATACACCCATTATGTAGTACTATGATTTTTGTCTCTATTCTTTCCATGTGACTTCTGTTCTTTTTTTCTGTGAAATACACGTTTACACTATTCAATTTTGATGGTAAAATTTCAAGTATCAGTGGGAAGCTTAATCATTTTGCTTCAAGAATGAACTTTCCTAAGAAAAATTTTATTGTCTTTGTAGTAAGAATAGAAAACCATTAATTTTAATAATTTAATAAGTAACAAGCATTGGTTGAATGATTTACTATGTGCCTGAGTGTCTGCCATGAACTTTCTGTGTGTAATCTGTTTCAGGAATTATATTCCCTTAGTCACTGTCTTGCTGCTGGGGCACAATACCCAACATTCACAATTTAAGGGAGGAAAAGTTTATTTTAACTAGTAGCTGCCAATTTGTTTATGGCTGTCTGGCCATGGCGACATCGTGCAGCATCAGGCAAAAAAAAATCCTCTCCTGTCACTGCGAGAAGTAGGAAAACGAGAGTTGAGGAGAAGCCAGACCAGGATTGGGTGCTTCCTGACCACATGCTCAGTGATCCACCACAGTCACATTAATTGCCCCTCTCAAACACGATCCGCCTTTAACAACACACATAATCCTTAGATAATCCATAATGTGTAATTAATTCCCACAATATAACCAGCTAGTAAATACCTGAAGCCTTTGGGGGATGTTCCAGATCCATACCATCACGTGTGTGTGTGTGTGTGTGTGTGTGTGTGTGTGTGTGTGTGTGTGTGACTTAGGACTGACTCCAGGGCCTGCACACTGAGCTGCAGTTGTAGCCTCCATTTATTTTTTATTTTAAAGCAGGATTTCCCAAAGTCACTAAGTTGCTCAGGCTGAACATGATCCTCCTACCTCAGCCGCTACAACTGCAGATCTGGACCACTGGGCCCCGCTTAAACTAATTTTTAGGTAAATACTACCTGTTTTTTAAAATGTGGAGACTGCAATTGAAAATGTTCTTTGTTTAAGACACAGAGCACAGCTATGATTCAAACCTCTGCTTGTCCAACTGTAAACACAGAGGTATAACCAGAGAAACCAACCTGCCTTTCTATATATGTGACTGTTAATCACGGCATGGCATGTTAGACTGCGTTAAGACTCTCCCGCCCCCCTGGGGATTGGTGTGTTCCTGGGGATCACGGAGGTGTGACCTGGGTACTTGATATGCGTCTTCTTCTCTGGCACTGTTCCTTGAGTCAGCTTCCCAGCTGCCATGAATTTTAAGCAACTTCGTCATGGAGCGGGTCCTTCCTCCATGATGCTCCTGCCTTGGAACCGGTGGAATCTTCTGAACTCACGAGCTAAAAACGAAGTCCTTATCCTTTAATTTGTGAATGTCGAGAACTTTGTTCCTAGTGATGAACAGGTGACTAATACAGTATTCCTCACCACATCGGCACTCCTTCATTTTACATTGGAAAAAAAAAACTTTTATATTTCAAATAGTGTATTCTAGACTCCACATACGGTAGGTACCACGGCCAGAGTATGATGACCTCATGTCCCTTAATCTTTTCATGACAATAGATGAGAATATTCTAGATGAGATGACATACAAAGATAGCCTTTCTGCTAAACGTAAATGACATTGCTGCACAAAGCTGTAAGTCTTCAAATGCTATCTAGTTTCAGTTCAAAGAAATCACTCTGCAGAACCACTTGACTCTGTAGACAACCGGAGTTCTGTCTGTGAGGCTGTGGAAATAGCCATTCACATGCCTGTCACCACATATGAGCATCTTCTATAGCCTCACTAAGTGCTTGAACCAGAGCCCCACACGACATGTTAACAGGGAAAGCTTCTTGAGGGAGACCAATAGAAGATGTGTGAAAAATCACAGATTCCCACATTGCTCTCAATTGTAGATCTGCCATAGTTAGTCAGCCTCAACCAGAAGAACGAAAGATACAAGGCCCAAGAAGAAGCTATAGAGTCACAAAGTATTAATATGACATTGTAATCACAGCTTTTATGTTTTAGATCTGAAAGGTCTCCCAAAGGCCCCCGTATTTGGATGTTGTGAATTAAGTATGGGCTTTGAGTGTTTTGGGGAGGCTGGGCCTGTCGGGTGTAGCTTTCTTCATGTGTGATAAGTTACTGGGCATGTGGGGAACTAGTGGGCGCGGGACCTTGAAAGATAAATTCTTGACCTTGCTGGTCTCCTGCTCTGATTTCTTCCTCTTGTTATGCCATTAGCAGCTGCTCTCCAACAGACTTTGCCTCTGCTGAATGGACTGAGGCTTCTTAATGCTGTGAGCTACACTAGCTAAGCCTTTCCTCTCTTAAACTGTGGGTGTTGAGTACTTTGTCTCAGCAATGAGTAAGTGACTAGCTAAGGCCCAACTGTGAAAGAAATATAATGTTTATTGTATTTTTGTATAATTTTTGTCACTAGAATATTTAGAAAACATTTTTTCTTAAAATACACATTATCTGGAATATCATTATTTCTAGAGATCATCCTTAATATAGTCTCTAAATATGAATTTTAGTAACTTGCGGAAAACTGGCTGATTTCAAAGAACAAGACAAGGATTAAATAATTCCACAATAAAAGCAATTGATTCTGTTAGAATTAGCAAATTCATGCCAAATGCATACCAGGACCAATTACCTTTGATCGTGAAATTACTTAATCTTCACCTTATCTCTATATCCTTCACTCATTTTCACATTGAGATACTTCACTCATGATGCTAAAATAAACCATGATGAAGCCTAACAAAACAATGGAGGGTCTTAAATTTATAAAGATGCTGGTGAAGCCTTTTAGATACTGAGATGTTTTAAGACTTTGGTCATAATGTTGAATGTATCTGGACTTCAATTTTTTTATCTATAGAAATGAAAACTAGGACCTTCCAGTGACTGTTAAAAACAGGCCTCCGAGGTAGATAGGTTTGTTGCGGTCCACTTGTCCTAGAAGGGAGGAATGACCAAACGACGCAGACAAAAGACACACACACACACATAGGGGAAGACTGCAGCAACGAGAGACAGCAGTCTTTATTTTTATAGGTCCTTAATCCAACCCCCTCTCTTACTAGCTGACCTTTACCCCAGTTCCATCTTGCATCTCTTATTAGACTGTCTAGCTTTGTTATCTAGTCAAGGAGCCTCAAAGTCTGCCTGCATTTGTTTGCCAGAAGCCAAGAGAGGCCCTCATTTGCAAGAGACCTCTAGCCTCTCCGTGTGCAGGCACTGGCTCACCTTGGATGGCAAAAGAAGAATTGTCTGAGACCCCCAAGACCTTCCTGTTTGCAGGCAAGAGCCCATCACCTCAGACTGTAAAACAAAAGACTACCTGAGATTCCAAGTCCTTCCTGTTTGCAGGCAAGGTCTCTTCATGCCAGGGGCAAGATGAAGATATGTGTCTCCATTGAGAGAACAGAATCAAATTCCAGAATACTTTAATTATTTAAGCTTTGGTGGTCTGTATCTTTAATTCTTGGTTCCCTTCATAGGTTGGATATGTGGTGTTTAAAGAGACCAGTTCCAGCCAAGGCATACTAGCGCTGCTCCAGTCACTACAGTTTTAAACAGTACTGGTGACATGTATGTAGCTGATGATAAAACTGTAAACCAAACATTGTATAGCTTTGAAATAGGCATCCAGGGCAGAACTTCTCAGAGGCTTCCATAAACATAAAGTCTCTGGCCTCCAGCTCACTGAACTCATTTTTTATTATCTTTCTGATGCTTAAGACCTGTAGTTGTTTGAGTTTGAGACTCCCACTTGAGCTGTTCCATTTCTCAAAGACAGCGTGTCTTAATTAGTGACAGTGAGTTAATATGACGCAAGTGAGAAGAACGAGTTTCTTGCTGCCGGCTCACAGGTGGTCTCCAGAGGCAGCAGGCTCCCCCATTCATAACTTTGTACCTCACTGGGTTAACGTAGTTTACATTCTTCTCATGACTCTTTTGGTTTCTACTTGCTCAAAGAATGCGAATCATCGGCCTCCACCTACGTGCCCATTAAGGAGGTAAGGAAGGTAAGGGTGGGAAAAGGATTGTAAATAAAACACTAAGAAAAATCCCTGAGGAATTCTAAGATACTATTTTCATTTTAATTGTCTGGCTGAAAAATTCTGACCCCATCTCTTTTAACACTTACCGCATTAAGTGTTTTTCATAAATTGATCTTTACAAAAACTCCATGGGGTAAGGAATGTTATTTGCCCAAATTTACTGATGAATAATAACCTGATGTAGAAATCATAGAACAACGTGGCCAATGCAGAGTTTTAATATTCCTAATAATCAAAGTTCTAATTCAGGAATTCTGGTGCATGTGTGCAGATTCACACTTCAACACACACACACACACACACACACACACACACACACACACACACACGAGTAAGAGATTAAAAATGCCTTCCTTCGGATTGTGTCTAGCCTAGCTAGATATTCCTGTAATTGTCTATGGGTTTTTATGAATGATTTCAGTCAAAACTACTACTTAACTTTCATGATTATCATTAGAAAAGATGATAATGTATGTACAAGATGGAACAAATGGTGAAAAAATTTAGGACAATAGCAAAAACGTAACAGTCAATCTTATACCTGTGATATAAATAAAATATAAAGCAACAGTCTGCTGTTAGTTGGTTAGCAATGTGCATTCATTTTCCAAAACATCATAAAGATCCTCATGAAAAAAATCTCTAACCAACATTACAAAATTACCCAAGAAAAATGAATAGTGAATCTCAAAGGAGAGGCTGAGGATGAGACCCAGTGACACAGCGCTTACTCACTATGCGGAAGGCCTTGGGCCTGATCCTAGTACTATGAAATAAAATAATGTAAGAGAGAGAAAAAAATCTCAAAGGGAAAACAAACTTAGAAAACACTGAAAAGTACCACTTTTCCAGAGTGAAAATTCTCCCACTTTTGATGATATTGAGTAAAGGAAATAGCTATTTATATTTGGTGGATGAAAAAATATCTTTCAGCATGAGCTAATATTGCACTCAGTACTTCTAGCCTCTCAAGGGGGCTGTATTCATCTCAAACAGTTAAGTTCTGTTAAATTACTTTTTTTTGTTTTCAAGGTTGAGGAATATCCAGTACGATTTTACAGGGTTTGGGATGCCAATGCTGAACACATAAACCGAGATCAGATAGTTGTCTTACCCTGAGGGGAGGTTTTGAGGCCCAGTGATCAACACAGGGTACCTCCATCTTTTGGAAATATTGCATAGCTGACTTCATCATACTCTACACCCTGGAGAAAATGGCCTTCGTTGGTTACCTGCCCCTTGGCTCTCACTGTCTACCTCTGTCCTTGCTGCTTATCATGTGACCTTGTCTAAGGTAGAAGATACAGCAAGTTGAAAAGAGCACCAGATTTCCTCCTTTTCTCATGAAGTTAATTTGAATTTGATGACTCAAGATATAATCTTGAAATATATGAATTTTCTAAATCCATTATCCATCATAAACATTTAATTTGTAAAAATTAGAGTCCAATCACAAAAGAACAAGTGGCTGAATTGTTCAGGATGTTACGTAAGCAGGGTATGTGTTAAACTTTGGAAATAATCTGCACCCCCAGTGAGTGGGCAGAAGCAGAAGACTTTTTTTTTTTTTTTCTTTTTAAGATAGGGCCTTGTTCTGTAGTTCAGGTGGATGTTGAACTCTATATGTAGCCCTGATGCCTCAGCCTCCCATATCTTGGGATTATACAGGTGTGTACCACCACACCTGGCTTATGTGGTGCTGGGGAATCAGACTCAGGGCCTTGTGCCTCGTTTATAGATACTTTAACCACTGTGCTATTCCTCCATCTCCATTTTCTTTTTAATCAGAGATTTCATTTTAAGTTACTTGTTCAAGTTTGCAGGGAGATGAATGATCTTTAAACTATCTACCAAAATAAATGCATAAGAGAGTTGGAGATTGAGGGATAGAATGAAGGAAAAAGAGAAGGAAACAAATGATCTCAA
This sequence comes from Ctenodactylus gundi, assembly GCA_004027205.1. Taxonomy (NCBI): domain Eukaryota; kingdom Metazoa; phylum Chordata; class Mammalia; order Rodentia; family Ctenodactylidae; genus Ctenodactylus; species Ctenodactylus gundi. Next base: position 18,278 of record PVKB01004755.1, read on the forward strand.
AGTCATGACACCACATGAAACACCATAGAGCAGCCTCAGTCTTTGCAACTAAAATTCTACTTTTTTTTTTCCTTATCATTTAACCATTACTGCTGTGATGAAGTTTGTCACGATCCCACCCCAAAGTGTTGTGTACTTTTCATATCTTTATTTAGTGAGTACTGAACACTGATTTCCTGATTGCTTTACCCTGTGAAAACTTTAGTAGAGTCTCTATTTTTAACCCCTTTAAAATGACTTTCTCGGGATCAGAAAAGGCCACCACACGCTCCAAACTTGAGCTTACCTCGCTGTCCAACCTTCTCTTGCATCTTGGCTTCATCAGCCTCCTCTGCTTACTCGTGACTTCAAGCACTTTCTTTTATAGTTTTAAATATTTGAATGGTTCTCAGTACAAAATAATCCAGCAGTTTTGTGTGGATTAACCTATTCCAGAATCGGCAGAAACAAATCTTCCTTTACCTCCCTCTCTGTCTCAGAAAACCACACAATTTATCGAACCAATGGCAGACTCACGTCGGACTGTCTGATCCATCCTAAAGAACTTGTTTGTTAGGCATCACAGTATGTTAAGTGTGAAGTAAGGTAAGTGTGCTTGGAAATCCGAACAGGTGTAATACAAAGCCCTGGACAAAATAGATTTTTAAAAAAGATAATACATTAAAAGCAATTTTGCAATCAAGAACGTGAGACCTCGGGATGCTGAGAGTCGAGAAAATGTCAGCAATTTTTCATTCAAAAGCTTCTGCTCTGTGGCTGCAAAGAATTTGCACAGACTAAGTAACTAACTATGTTTGCTGCGGATTCTACAAAGGCTATCTGCATTCGATTTCAGCATCACCTGTCTTCTGAGCCTGGGAATGCAGGATGTTTACAACAGAAAAAAAAAAAGAAAAGAAACAAAAGAAAAGTGAAACCAGTATAAAGTTAATAAGCAGCATGACACAATAATCAGCCTCCAAAATTGTTGTCATCCCTGAAAAGGTGCAGAATGGGTATGGAAATAACAAAAACTCAGACAAAATCGAACTAGCTGATATCTTAAGAGAATGAATTCAGCAGGTGGGTAACAAAGTCTTCTATAATGCTAAAGGGTCCTCATTAGCTTTATCTGAGCAAAAAAGGGATTTTATGATAAAATATATAATCCACTGATAACGTACATTAGTATCAGATATATTACTGAATGAATGAAAATTGAAATCTGATAATTAAATATTTGTCAAAAATTAAAAGAAAAGCATTGGATGAAGAAAAAATTGAATATTGGAACTTTGACATTTTTCTTAAAACATAGAGAATCAAGAAAGGAAAACTAGAGATATAACAAAGGAAAAAGCTGGACACTACCCGTTAAGCTTTATTCAAAGCTACATTGCTCTGAAAGTCAGTTCCATGGGCCCATATGTTTTTTTAAATACTGATTTTTAAACATTGCAAAGCAAACTGTCTTAAGTTTCTTGTTAAATATAAACTGAATAAAAACACAATTGTACCTAAGGATGATTTTTCTATAAATATCAAAACCTTTGAGTTCTGTTTCAGAAAACCATGAGGAGAAAAAGAGCCATCAGAAGTATTTCCGAAGTGAAACCTTCGGGGGGGTGGGGGGTTCATACATTTGTTGTGGTATTTACTTGGCATTTTAAAAACTTTCATTTGATGTGACACATCCATTTTGCACATATGGGTTATTTTATTATTAACACGTAATGAAATAGTTAGACAGGCAGTAACATATTATGCCTTAGCATGTGAAAATTAGTCTAGCCTTTCAAATGGGTACGATTTTTTCCTACAAATTTTATTTCCACTTTCTAACTCGCTGGCCGGTTTGACACTTCAGAGTCCTTCGCGCTATATTTTTGTAGGCTCATGTACAGAAAAACTTACTGTATTTCTTCCAAAATGTAAAAACCTTTGTTGCTGTGCCGGAGTGCCCTGAATCTTCTGATAGCGACTGTGAGAAGCAGAGGTGTGGTAACATAGTGTTCCCAGGGGTTTTTTGTCTTCCTATCTTTTCTCCCACTTTAGGCTCGCTCATATGGCTTGCTTTGATCAATAGGGCAATGATGAAAGTTGACAGCAGCAGAAGATGGAATAGCTCTTGTGTGCCTCTACGGGCTCTGTGGGTCCTCAGCCCAGTCCGCTCAAGAATGAGAACCGGAAGGAGAACCAGGCAGCTCAGACACACCCATCACCAGCCAGACAAATAAAACTAAGATCAGCTGACTACAGGAGTATGACTTACAGTCAGACTCCGGTATCAAGTTCTAGCCAGAACAACCAGTTAGCTGACTTCCAGGCTCCTAAATAAATGTTTATTAGAGTGTGCTAATGACGTTTTATATTTTTTTCTTACACAGCATTATTTCTGTGATAAACACTAATATAAGCATCAGATAAAGAAAAACTACTTTCTGTAATGACATTTAGTATAGATTGATCTGTGTGATACCAAAATGTATATAGAAGTTCCAATCCTAGTGTCTGTGAATGTGATTTTATTTGGAAATAAGACACTTGCAGATGTAATTGATTTGAAATGGATTCATAAGATCAGACTTGATTGAATATGACTAGTAAAGCCTGAGACAGAGGCTGGAGCTATTTATGTATCTACAAACGACAGGATGCTGGGCATTTCCAGCACCCACCCCAGCTAGGACACCTGGGTTAAACAGGTTCCCCTTCAGCCTCCGGGAGGAACCAACACTACAAAATTTTTGCTTTTAAATTTCTAACTTCTGCTACAGTAAGAGACTATAGACTCGCCTAATTTCTAGCATTTTTTTATGCTGACCATATGAAACTAAAACAAAAGGTGATCAAAATTAATAATGTTGGGGTTTGGAGGAATGGTTAAAATACTTGCCTAGCAAGCACAAGGCCCTGAGTTTGATTCTCCAGCACCACATAAAGCAGGGTGTGGTGGCCCTTGCCTATAATCCCAGCACTCAGGTGGCTGAGGGAGGAGGATTTTCTTAAGTTCAAGGCTAGCATGAGCTACACCACTGAGTTCAGGACCAGTCTGGGATATAGAGAAAGACCCTCTCACAAAAAATAAAATAAAACAAATAAACAAATAAAAAGAAAAGAAAAAATCAATAGTGCCAGAAAAATAAGGTTTTCCTAAGAAAATCATAAAATAAAACTATAAGGTCCAAGAATTTTTATACATTATTCTAAAGGAAAAAAATCATATCTAAAATTAGCAGAGAGCACTTCAACTCATTTTACAAATGAATATATACACACTATATACTCGGTGAAAATCTGCTCAGACAAATGTAGCCAGGCATTCGTATTCACATAGTCACCTATTTTTTTAAATCTCGACAAATCCATCTTTCTAATCTTGATTCCCTGCACTTTATTAAGGTTTTCTTCATTTCTACACAGAAATCCTTCTACAAAGTCTGAGCTAGAAGCCACATTCCGTTGCCTTAACTTCTTGTATATTTGTTTTATGGAAATGTAACTTGCCTATTTTTTTTTTTTCATTATACTCTAAACTCTGCAAAGTTGACTTCAGGTATAATGTCTTACACAGGAGAAATGCTCATCAAAATGTATTGAGTGAATTATAACATTAATTTAGTAACCAGAGCTGCTTTTCCTTAAAAACCACTGGTTTTATAACTTACGGTCTTTCCTAATACTTCTGCAGTCTATTAGATTGTAACTAGGTCAGACAGCAACCCTTGAATCTTTCACTCAACTAGTAATCTTATCTCCCTTTTACCAGCGTTTTGACTGTCCAACATTTGTGACACTCGTTGTTAAACTTTTGTAAATGAGAAGAACTTGAGAGTACAGCAAAATAATTAAAAGACAAGTTTTGGAATGAGATGTATCTAGTTACATTCTTTCACTTGGTGACTTATAAACTGTGTGAACACGGTAAATTCCTCAAGCTGTCTTATTGACATTTTCATGATAAATTGGAATTAATAATGCATATTCCACACAGCTACTAAAGCAAAAATGTTATGCAATTAGAACATGCTTCTGTTATGTGATTAGAACAGTACTGATATGCTTAGTAAAAATATAGCCATTATTACTGTGATAATCAATAAAAAAGAATTCTTCTTGGAAGAGGTCTCTTAGAAAAACTGAAGTTGAGAGAAGACAAATTATGTTGATGCAAACGTCAAGCTTAAGAGAAATGTGTCCATGAATCTTAAACTTTTAGTTGGCTGAAGTTGCTACTGCAAAGTACCACTGAGTGACTGAGACAACGTAGATTTCTGTTGTCACACTCCTGGAAGCTGACAGTTGAAGATCAAGGTGCTAGCAGGGTTGGATTATGCTGAGCCCTTTCTCTTTGCTCTCCACGTGATTCTCTCTCTCTCTCTCTCTCTCTCTCTCTCTCTCTCTCTCTCTCTCTCTCTCTTTCTCTCACACATCTCTCTCTCTGAGTGTGTGTTTTCTAATCTTATGAGGACAATGTCAAACTGGACGAATTCCCTCTTATACTCCCTTAATTTCTGATAAAACTTTTAATTTGCTTGTGCTGCTGAAACATGACACTTGAGTTTGAGTCATTTACAAGCGACACACACTTACTTTCTAAGTGTTCTGATGACCAGAAATTTGAAGGTCAAAGCATGGACACATTTGGAATCTGGTGAGGCCCTGTTCTTTTCTGGTGGTGTTTTCTTAAGGAATCCTTTCCTAAAAGGAGAAAGAGAGAGGAGCGATTTTGATTCCCCTTTCATAATGGCATTAATCCATTCATGAGGACTTTGTCCCCAGTTCGTCACTTCTCCTAAGCCTCCACCTCTGAATATTCTTGACATATCAATTTTGGATGATATGCAGCATTCAAAGGACAGCATACCCTGATTCCAGATTCCTTTTGCCTGACCGAAGCAATGTATTTCTTGTATACAATACTTAAATTTTGGATATTTTATTTCATGTTTAGTTTATTATCCTGAAGTTTAAATTCATATTTATAATTAGAGGTATTTAGCTTTTGATAGGTCATCTATTTAAAAAAGGGACACAGGGAACATGACATGATTTTTGAACCAAATATAACTCTAATCTTACACTTTAAAATGGATTTTGGTGAAAAGTTATATAACCGTTGCTAGAATATTATCACTGTACTTTACATGTCCCTATGGAAATGAAGACATTCTCTTTCCTTTCCATTCCCTTTATATTTAATTTATGTCCTTCAATACGGTGCAAGGCACACTGCCCATTATAGGCAACTTGAGTCTCTGTGGGCTGTCTGCCTGCTCAGTTCTATAGAATTTCTTTCCCTCAATTCCCCAGAACATCGCAAAGACTATTTCTTTTTGGCAGTCTGAACTAGATGCATACACGGGTTGTGAATGTCATTAAATCCACTACAAGTCAACATTTTCAAATTTAAAGTGGTGACTAAACTACATATTTAGTTGAACAGAATTTATAATCATCCATCACTGCTTAAATATTGTTAACTACAGTGTAGTTCTGATAAAATTATATTCTGGGGTCTGATCCCAAGAGGTTGGGCTGTATATCAGCAGGGATTATTCACCAACTTCCTGTTATCCTTTCAGTTAGGAGGCTGAAACCCAAACCTTCTCATTTCAATTCAACCAGCTAAAACGACTTCAGTGTCTACTGTCTTCTGGCTTTCAACTGCAAGATGAGGATCACAGGGTTAAAGGCAGACGAAAATCCTTTTCTACTCCATAAAAATTAAATCAAAGCCCAAGATGCTTCAATGGCATCGTTTTTGTATTCCCGTGATGAAATTTAACTTAAGTATGTTAATAATTGCTGTGTAAGAAATCATTTATTTATAAAAAATATTGCTATACAGATAAATAAACCTTTTATTGAAATAAGTTTACATCCTAAGATTTTAATTTGCATACCTAACTGAAAAGTCTAGACAAAATGAAAAAGCGGACAGAAATTTCAGAAATGTTAAGTAGTTGCTCATGAAAATTGTTTTCACACTGACTACACTATTAGAAATTTAGTGTTAGCTGTGAAGAGAATGCAGAAACTTTATGGATTAGATAACTATTACCAAGGGTTTGTACAATTTTTTTCTTTGATTTCACACCTTCATTTTCTAGAGAATTAAATTAAAAGAAATTAGAAAGAAAAGCTAAACAGTTGCAGGAGATTAATTTTTTATTTTGTCTTTTATATGCATAAATCAATGTTCTCTGTGTTAAAAGCTCGAAATGGAAAAGAATGGAACATTTTTCTCTTTTAATGTTTGTTGATTAGGATAAGTCTTTCTAAGCAAAAACAAATGCCAAATTGCCTGAGGGAATACAACTAGTTAAATCATATAAATATTTATCAACTGTGCTTGCTTACCAAAATTTCCTTCAAAACAAAGCATCAAAAGGCACTTGTGAGAATCAAATAACTAATTATCTTTAAAACTCAAGTTTCGGTTGAAGCATGCGAGAAATATTCTTGCTAGAGAAGTAGATTTTTAGTAATCAAAAGAAATAACTAAAAACAAATAAGATGACAGAGTTAGAAAAAAAGATAATCAAAGGCAGTGAAGCAAATTTTCCAAATCAAATGAAAAGACACTCAAGCCATTATTGCAATTAAAAACATAAAACTAATCAAATTCTTGAAAGTATTGTTGCTGGCTGCTGAGGTCCTCCTATTCACCCACGGGGTGGTGGGGGGGGGGACAATCATTTATTTAGGTAAATAGGGAAAAGTTTATTCAAAACTTACCTTCTGGGAAGACGAAAATGTTAGAAACTTCAAATCATCATCTTTATTTATTGTAGGTGAACTGAAGTATTTCATACCTCAGTAGGAAAATGGCTGCTTTTACAACCAGGTTTAAACTTACTGTAAGGCAAGGATGGATCTATTTTGCATTTCTGCTGTAGTTGTGGTGCCTATCTCAAATCACAAAAGGGTGTTCACAGCCAATGAAGAGAGGCGCCTGCCTTTTGCTAGTCATTATCTCCATATCATGGCCAGAGGGAAGGAGAGTCTTCAATCTGAATTTGTCTTATTATTAATTAATTAAATTTGGCTGGCTGCTGGAACCCCTCTGTCTGCTCCTTGACTGGGTGGAGTTTTTAGGCATCCAGGGATATTTGCCTCTCCACGATCCAGGAGCATCCTTCCTTTGGGCCCTTAGGTACCTGAAAGGTACTTATCTCCATACCTAGGCCACTTCTTTTTCTTCTTTGAAGGGAAAAGGTGGGCGATCATCTGCTTACTTCTTGGAAAATATACTTTTTGGAAAATATTGCTATCTTACTGGGATCAATTCCTCCCTGGGGTATTTTTTTTAATAACTTTAATTCTTTAAGGGGTGTGACTGCTGATCTCGTAATTATTGGAAAGTTTTGTTCCTAATAATTATGCATAAGAGCAAATGTTTAATTTCTGTAGCTCTAGTTATCAATTTTATAAGGTTTTTCATTTTTCCTTCTTGCCTCACTCTATGTCCAACACCCAAGTAGAGCCACCGTGTGACGTGAACGCCAAAGCTCTTGGTGAGCTTCGCCTCTGTGGCGTTGTTGTCCGTGTGTGTGTGTGGCTTTTTCTGGGTGATTTAACTCACATTCCATTGCCTTATTTGAGCAGACGATCCATATTTTTAGGGTCTCCAAACGCAGTCTCCATTGCATAGCTTCTGCATTTTGCATGCCAATAACATTAGTGCCGCTTGGATGACACCCAAGTCTGTTGCCACAGTCCCGGCAGCGTCTCTGGCAAACACCTTTCCTGTGCGGTCTTATAGGGTGCACTGAGGCACACATTCCACAAAAAACGCTTGCTTTGGTTTTCAAGTCCAAGGGGAGTGATGGCAAATCATATAGCCAGAACTTGGGGACAATATCCGGGATGGATAAGGAATAACGGTTAGACCCAGCTCACTCTAAGAAGATGTCTTGACATCTGTCACTCCCTCCCCTTCCCTGAAACTAGCTCTTGAATAAACCTTCTACTATTTATCTAAATAAATGATGTTTTCTTTTTAATGGAAAATTAAAGAAGATGTTTAAAGAAATAAACGTCTAATACTAAAGAATGACTACAGAATAAATCTATTAAATAATGCAAAAATAGAAATTTGGAAAAATTGATATTGTCTCAAGTAACATTTCACCTTTCTTCTATGTTTCAAAGCACATCATAAATGAGTTGTAAAAAGAAAAGAATTTTATCATTTCTGTAACTCTTCCATATTCAATGAGAAAAATATATGATCTCTTACAGAAGAGACCTTTACCATAGAATATATGTTTTCTTTCTTTCTAGACATCTCCCAAAGTAGAGCTGCTCTTTAAATGGGTCATCGTTTTGCATTATAAAGTGTGAAAAAATACTTTCATAGCAGAATGAAATATATTTACTTTGATCTTGCTGGAGAAAGAAAGGGCCAACACGAACTCCAGTTCCCATCCATCGCATACTCACGATGAAGGCATGAATCAAGATAACACCACCTCTCCTGTAGTGAAAGCTATGGATAGAGGACCATACGGAAATAGTTTCAGAGGAGAACATATTTTCTTGGGATCCTCTGCATTCAAAATCAAAACACCCCCACATCTGATACACCTCATACATTTCCAACCCAACATCTCCATTTGTGTTTCCCAGAACTGTAGTTAAAATGAAATATCAGCTCATGTTGGATGATGTTTAAGAGCACTCCATGAAATACTCTGGCAGCTGTGGGCCTTTTAAGATAGTGTGGGGAATCATAGCATCGATCCCAGGGGAGAAAGTCAACTTTAGCCACTACAGTTGCTTTGGAAACTTAAAAAAATGACAGGTTTACTTACGAACAGTATTTGTTTGAGGTGCCTACATGGGTGGGCAGGACTGAGTTCCATTGTTTATGTGAATCTTCAGAATTAACGATAGAAATAATATTTGAATTAAAATACCAGGAAAAGTTCTTTAGCGAGACATTAGTATTTACAATTTAATAGCAGCTCCCATCTTAAAGAGATGTTTCTCAAAAATTAAAATGTTACAGGACACACAGATCCTTTTAGGACATTCTTATGCACAGGAGCTTCTTAATTTAATTGGTAGTATATTATTTTTCAAATCTCAGAGAAATGACAGCTCTTTCCACTCCCACTGTTTATGTGTATAATTGTGGACACCACAATCTCAGACTGTCATCTTAAATAGAATGTAAGGTTGCATAAGAATTTAAGGCACTTTTGTTATCATCACTAATGATCGGACTAGGGAAGGGTACTTGATTGGGCAGATTATTCAATAATTTGCTATGAAAATCAATTCTAACCATTTAAAAAGGCCTAAATGTGAAAGTAGTCAGTGATATTGAGTGGAAGACTAAATTTTACCCACTTGTTACTTTATTAGTTAGGGTGTCAGAAATGTGTCTAAGAATCCTTAAAGTATATTCACCTTGTTCACACAGTTGATTAATTTTAATTTTGTATTATTATTGTGAGACCCTGACTAGGCACGTGATAATGGAAGGTAGAAGGAGATTCAGACCCTGATAATCTCATCTTGAGACCAACAGGAGTGGAGCCACTCCTTCTTACCCAGGATCAGGATGGCCAGCAACTCAGGTTTCACTCTACTCAAATTCCTAATTTTCTCCTGTTCCAAGAACCTTACCAAACATCACATGATCGGGTTTCAAAGACCCACCATGCAAATTAGGTGAATTTCATACCCCCAAATTCCTCAAATCAGTGGATGACCCTTGTCCTTTTACTCTGGCTGATTCTCCTCTCTGTAAGTTCCTGTAAGCCTAGTCCCTATACAATAAAGGAGATGTTACACTGATTCAGTCTCCAGGATGTTATTCTGTGACATCCCTTGTGGAGACCCTCATCTCCTAGGCTTCACTGACCCCTTATCTCCGGTGGTGAGTGGCTTGCAGGGACCCCGGAGACCCTGACAATTAAGTGACAATTTATAATAATAGCTATTATTGCATAATGCTCTGATACCTGTATAACATGTGACACGATTGAATTCAATCTAGTTCACATATCAACCACCCACAAACATTTATGCCTTTTGAGTAATGAGAGCATTTTAAACTTATTTTCTTATCAACTTGAAAATATCATATTCATTATTGTTAACTGTAGACATCATACTGTATAATAGATCTCAAAAACTTACTCTTCTTGCACAACTGAAAATTCACCCTTTTGATCAAAATCTATGATTCCAATCCCATCTTCCTATCTTGGATAACCATTATTTTACTGTGTTTTTCTACAAGTGTGAATTTTCTTCTACATCCTACATTTAAGAGACGTCACACCCCACACGTTTTCCTATGCCTGGTTTATTTAACTCTGCATAATTTCATCCATGTTGCTACAAATGAAATAATTTTATTTTAAAAAATGAATAATATCTCATTGTGTATACATTTTCATTAGCATTCACCCCCGATGGATATTTAGTGTTGGCTATTGTGAATCGTCGTGCAATGAACATTGGAGTCTAGATATCTCCATGGCTGATTTATCATCCTTGGACTGCACAATGAGAAATGGCATCCACATGGTGGGTCACACTTTACTTTACTACGGCTGTACTCATTTGTGTTTTCACCAGGAAGACACAATGAATCCTATTTCTCCATAACCTCACCAACTTTTACAATACCATGAGCAGCTCTCCTCTCTCTGCCATGTGCTTCTATCGTTGCTGCCTGCCACGAATGCAGTGGGTGAGACATTACAAAACCACGAACTAAATAAATATTTTCTCCCTTAAGTTGTGGGTGTCAGATATTCTGTCATAGCAGTTAGAAAGTAATAAGATAGTGCCAAAAACACATCTAGGGAAAAATGACAGTCTCTTTAATAAGTAGTATTGGGAAAACTGGATATCTCCATATAAAATTATTCCTGTATTTCACACCATTTGATAATAGATTAAAGGCTTAAATAATGTAATCAGAAATTCTAAGACAACTAGAAAAACTAAGAGAAAAATATATTCCACCTTGTTGTAAGCAGATATATATATATATATGACCTTGCAGGTACCAAAAATAAAATAAATGTAAATAAGTTTTATTTAATTTAATTAAAAGTTTTCTTACAACAAAGGACAAAAATTAACAAAGTAAAGAGACAATCTACAGGAGGTTGGGAAAATATTTGCAAACACACATGGGATAAAGGATTAATATCTAAAATATGCAAGAAACTGAATGGATTCAGTACCAAGATAAAAAAAAAAAACTGCATTAAAATGAATGTTGTGTAATTTTGTCAAACTGTGTTTGAGTTTCTAGTGGTTAAAAAATAAACTTTTATATCAAGTGGTCTGGGTTTTTTTCTTGCCTCTGCAAGTAACCAGCCACACAAAGTGTAGACAGTGCACACAATTGTCTTGATTTTATAAGAAGAGTTCTTCCAGTTGCATAAGGACAGTGCTAATTATTTTCATAAAGGAGAAAATAATGGGTGACCTAACAGAAATTCAGGAACGAATCTCCATCTAGGAACATGTCTGTTTTTCTTTCTTCTCTTTCTGTTGAGTGGATTCATGTTTTATTCATGCAGGCTTTCTCAAGACACAAGAAATACACCACAAGACACTTCAGATACACAAACATAAAATTTAAAAGCTACAATGGAGGCAAATTATTCCCCTCCAACTCCAGAGAGAAAAATCCATGGAAATGGCTTGGATCTAACAATAGAAAATGCGCATCTATAAAGACACGCAGAAGAAATGCAGAGAGAAGCGCCTATATATAGCCCTGACCCAATTCCAAAATACTCAGGTCTAATGATACATTTTCTTTCCAGAGAATGAAAAAATTAAAGAAATGTTAGATTGAGGCGATTTCTACTTTTGTCTTTCCTCAATTTTCTCATCGTCAAATTAGGTATAATAGTATTTCTATACCTTTAGCTTTGTTTTCATGTCAATGGGATTATACGTGTAGTCAGCACAATTGTTTAGCTAGCAGAATGCAGTCAAAAACTATAATAATATGACAAAAATGTTTTCAGAAGACCAGCTCTTTATTGCATGAAATAATATATAGCACATTTAAAAATGAGCCAGCTTATGAATTTTCCCCTTTATAACGGTGCAAAAACCTACCTACGTAAATATTCTGTGTTTTTTTTTTACTCTCAATATGATATTCCATAAATTATATGATGTATGAAACAACACTTTTCATAAAATGGGTTTAGTACTAGGTGGTTAGGCTATGGTAAGTATTTTGAGCAAATTTAAGGTGGGCTAGGTTAACCTATGATGTGAAGTTTTTTAACATTTTCCACCAGTTGCATTTTCCATTTATCATGAGCAATAACACCATTGTACTTACAAAGGAGCTTTTATTTGAACTTTTTTGCTTATACCGACATTATCTGAATTCCATTATAACATACACAATGTTCTCAGTGTTAATTCTTTTGATTTTTCTAAGAATCTGCATGTACTCTTTTGTCGTGGCTGCTATTTAATTTTTAATTACCACAACAGAACTGATTGCATTTCTAATCACCATTGTTTTTCATTCCAGAGGTTTATTTAATAATATTTAAAGTCTTTCACTCATAGTGCAAATATTTTTGAGGATGCAGTTACAATGTACTGAAAAGAAATTGAATACCCTAACATTTAAATATTAAACAAGTTACCGCAATAGTATTATAAATGAGGACAGAAAATATCAAATGGATAAATCATTACACAAATGTAGGAATTGAGGTTTTGGGTTTTGCTCATAAAAACTCGCCTTTGTAGACATTCATATTGTTTTAACAACTGATCACTTTACACTACACATGAGGAAATGATAATTGATTAAAAATTTTTCTTAGTGAGCATATCCTATATATCAGAGGATCTATACATTTTCACTACTGTGAATTGCCATGATTGAGGATATTATTTCTCCATTTTAATAGCAAGCAAATTAAGGCACAGAACGATCGAGTCACTTGTCCATGTCACACAAACTAGTCATCCTAGAGGTTACGTTTGAACCCTGCTCTCTTTGAATCCAAAGCATGTCCTACTAGTGACTAGAAAATATTGAGAAAGGATTTTTATAAATGGAAACTGCCAGGCCCTGCACATCTGCGCACTTTTGGCAGCATCCTTCCTAGATCCCATTCTAACTACCTCTCAATTCAAACCACTCTGGCTCCAGGGAAGGTAATTAAGAGTTATGGCTTCGAGGGACTTCCTGCTAGGTCACCAGCTGGATTTCCACGTGTGAACAAAGATAATGTGAAATGTAAATACACAACATAATTAGGCAAAAATGGGTGTTTAAATTAGGAGCAAAAAGGCCCAATTTGCCGGGAATATGCACAATGACAGCCAATTACCCTTGTGGAATGTGCTGACACTATTATCCCCCACCGTATCAGACACATGCCATTGCTTATAAAATTGTCTGCTTGTTTGTTTTTACATGTTTTAAAGCTGTCATTGTTGTTTAAATCAAAGTAGCGCCGATGCAATGTGTATTAAGGATGGCCCTGCTAGTAAATGTCCTATGTATGTTCTCTCTAACCTCTTTGTACTATTTAATTGGTCTTTTTCTGCTAGCACCCTACAAACTGACAATATGTGACCAGCATATTCTACCACATGTAATAATTATACCATACTCTGTGGTATAATTGATATCTCTTGATATCTATAGTTAACAAGTGTTGGAGGTTCTGTGAGATATTCGTAAGATTTTTTCAGAACTTCTCATAGAGATTAATCTTTAAAAAGGCACCCAGGCTAGAGATGTAAGATGAAAAGTGTTCAAGATGGGCTTGATCCTGAAATTCTGCTTCTTAGAGCAGCGCTCTGCAGAGTGGATTATGGGACACTAAAAGGAATACTGACGCGAAACATTTTGTATTCTGTTACTGCTTCTCCCTAGTTTGCTCATCCCGTCAACACATTTAGCAGTCTATAATGAGCTGACATCAATACCCACACAGTTAACATTTGTTCCATAGCTAACTGTGTGATGCATTCTGCCTAAAATTCTTTTACTTGATTTAGCTTAAAGCAGTTCTTTGAAGTGTTGTTACCAAATCAATGTTGTAGATAAGAAAATTGAAATCTCAGAGGCTAAGGAAGTGTCCAAGGTCACTTGGTCAGTGGGGGTATAAGGAAGTATGGCCTCTGATCACCAAGTCAAATTTCAAACTCTTTAGAAAAAATTGCGAAGAAAGTTTATGTTCTGTACAGAATTGTTTACATTTTATTCTTATACTGTCCCACCGCCACCTTCGTGTCTCACTCTCTCCATCCATTGCTTTCCAATGGGACAATTCCTAGACATTTGCTGCAATAATACTAAGCTATGGTATCATGGTAATATTAAATGAGTATCTAAGTTCTTAAAAATATGGCTCATAGTTTACCCTTATACCTTCCCTAATTATTACAATTAATATTGTAAACTAGCAATGACTATCTTATTTTAGGGTCAACAATTTTGGCTTCCAAAAGTGAACAAGAGCATACAGTACTTATCTTTGTAGACAACTGAGTAACCCACATTGCTAAAGGTATTTTAAATTGTATTTTAATGGACTTAATATAATACTCTACAAAGTAAATGGGTATGCAGAAGTGTGAAGATCCACCTATGTGTGGGGATAAAAATCGGCCAGAAATATGTTAATAAAAAATCAAGAAAATTTCTTGATTTGACCAGCTCCAATCACATTGGGGAAAATATGCAGCAATTAATTTTTTATCCTCGTCTTCAATAAAGTGGATTGCAAAATGTCTATTCTAGTATTCTCTTGTGTAGGTTTATGCAAGTGTTTTCATAATATACCTTAATCAGTAAGATATTAAGCACCAAGAAAGGCCTGAGACATATTAATCTGGGGTAATTATTTTTTTCACAGGAGACAGAGAAACTTAAGCATTGTCTATGAACATGTGTGGGAAAGAAGAAGTAATCTGAATCTAAGTCAAAGAAATATCAAACTGAAGCATTGCATCGCGATCTATCAAGGAATTCTTTCCAGGACAAAATTTATTTTCCATATAGTTGTAATATGTAACTTGATCTCTTCTAATAAATTTATGAGTGGACAATAAGTGAGTTATATCAAGTAAGATCATCACTACCAAAATACAGTTCTCCAGGGAAAGCCTTCAAGTTACTCACAAAACATAATTTCTAGCCTTACTGACTATAAACCAAATATAACTCCACGAGGCTAGTGATTTTCTTTTGTTTCTATTTGGTTCATTAATCAAAATTATTTTATAAATGTTTGAAGAATTTGAGCGCTCAAGATCAAAGTAACAGATAAAAGTAAAATTACAGAAATTGGGTAAAAACCAGTATTGGTTATTAAACATGTTTTACAGAAACGAGTACTTAAAAGTTCTGAGGGCAGAGGCGTCCTCAGCGCAGTGGCCCTCATAAACTTGCTTCTTGGTCTCCACAAGAGATTGGTCCCAGAAACTCACACACATAATGAAATCTACAGACATAAAAGAATATACAAAATAGTATAGTATGTGTGTGTGACCTATATATTCTTCTGTACCACTTCAAATAATCTCTAAATTACTTTTTTTTTGAGGAAATATAGGGCCTTGGCACTGAACTACATCCCCAGATTCCCAGTACTCTTTGTTTGCTTTGATTTTTGAAACAGGCTGTCCCTACGTCCCTATGGTCTGCAGTCCGAACTTGAACTTGCACTCCTGCCTTTGCCTACCAGAGTGCTGGGATTACAGCTCTGCATTTCAGGGCCCAGTAAGATTACTTACAATAGCTAGCACAATGCAATGCTACATGGATCATCGTTGTACTGTATTTCCTGGGGAATAGGAACAAGAGCATATTTCTGTACATGGCTAGCACAAATGCATTTTTTTCATACTATCTCATCTGAGACTGGTTGAACACACAGATGTGAAATGCATATAACAGAAATACCAGAGCTCAGACAGAGGCCACAAGCATCATTTCAGAGATTACAAGGAGTACCGATTGACAGGCCACTCTTAGATCCACCAGATCTGAACTCTAGAGATTAGAGCCACCAATTTGGGTGTAATAAACTAATGGGTAATGCCTATACACAAAGTATGAGAACCACTCTACTCAGACTGGGGACCTCTGCATCCCACAGCCTCTACTGTGTCAGCCAGCAGATCTGAATCAGCCCTAGAAAATGTCACTTGTCCTCAGGTAGAAAAAGGATCTGTGGTTGTCATCAGGATTGCTTCCACAGTGAAATCTACGTTTGACCTGGAAGTCTTATTATTTAGTGATGTTGTGATTATGATTTGGGTATGGATGAAAAGTCACTGTTTATTGTTCTATTCTTGAGTGATGCTTGGTCAAAAGGGTATGTAGTTCTCTGTTTCGAGAAAGATTCTCAGATATGCTTAATGTCACTGAACATGCATACATGCACTCTGATGTGTTAAACTATCAGTGGACATGGTTTGTATTTGCTAAATTTATTCATTTCTACCTTTTTTCATCTATTTACTTAGTTAAATAATCAACAAATAAATTGTTTATCAAATGTGTTCATCAAAAAATGAAATTTGGGATTCCCACAATGTGCTATGCACTGTACGAACTGATAGAGTTACAATTGTAAGAAGAAGGCAGATGTGTTGTCTGCCTCAAGGAAGCTTATTTTTCAATGATGAAGCCAATATTAATTAATCAGATAAATGCATGTAGATTCTCTGAAGTGCAAATTAGAAGTACTCCATACCATGAGAACATCTGATAGTTAGATTTTGCTATATAAAGTTCAGGGAAAATATTCCTGAAATGAAATTATTACTCTGAGATCTAAAGGATCATTTTTAATGATCTCTATAGTTAGAATATCTCTCTTTTGTGAGTTTCTACTATATTTGAGTTGAATCCTTATAGTACTGTCTCCTGACTTTTAATCCATGAGTTGGAAGTGACCTTTGGCAATCTCTTAATTCTCAGTCTTTCATATTCTTGATCTTTTGTAATGCCCGATGTATTACACTGACATATCAGAGCATCAACAAGACAGAGATAGCATGTTGAAAAGAATCTGAGGAAACTGAGGTAAATGTAAGGAAAAATGTTCCAGAGCTCACAAAAGCCAGGACCCGTCACCATTCCTAGGCTTGGAGGAGGACATAGAGAGTGACCGCTGGGTACTGACAAAGTATGAAGATGTCGGCCCCTCCCAAGTCCTCTGGTTATCCATGGGAAATACTGCCCGTACCGACATGTGAGCCAATGGTGATGAGCTTGGGAAAATATTCCCCGACTTTATTGCTTCCCTCTCTTACCACGTTCCAGCTTTCTGCCAGTGGTTATGATTCTGAAGTAGATTACAAGGAACTCATTTAACAGACTCTGTAAAGATCAGCTTCCAGGAGCACAGCACAGGGGGGGACACAGATTTGAAGTCAACCTAAAGAGGCAAATAGAGATCATCACTGGAGCCAGTTTGATAAAATAATAAAAAATATACTAGCCAAGTGACTGGCCTGTGACTTTGGACGTTTCTGAATGTTTGCAACCAAACTCAGAATACCTATGTTTCAGTCTTGCCTCCATCACCTAAAATCACACATACATTTTGAGATTAGTTATATTCTGAATATAAGACATATTTCTTAATACCTTGCTTATCAATGGTTCTTAAAATATTGATTTTATACAATACACATCCTGGAGATCAAAGGGAAGGGGAATAAGATTTAATTCTTTTGACTTAGAGATCTTTTAATGAAGCCCTGAACCCAGGAGACTGAATTTCCTCGGGTCTAAATTGATGACATCTATGGTGCTAGAAATGAGGGTTTTGTTGTTGTTGTTGTTGCTGTTGTTTAGTTGTTTAACAAATAAATGCTTTTCAGGACATACAGAACTTCTGTCTCTGATTTTCATTTTTTTTTTTTTACCCTTTAGGTGGGTCATCAGCTGTTGCCTTTTAGAGATAAAAAAGAAGGCAGTTAACTCATAAGTAAAACACCATACAAAATTAGCAAGAGAGTAGGTTCATAGCCAACCCAGTAAACAAGAAAAGTACTACTGTCGTTTTACAGTTCATTAAACTTCCCTTAAGTAAAAAAAATACCCAAGAATCATGAAATAAGAAAATTTCTTATTTTTTTTTTCTCTTTTTTCATTAGCTGAAACACAGGAACCTGATGGGTCTATAGAATCTTCACAATGTCTCACTGAATGCAAGCCTGTATAGAGGTGAAAATTTTCCACAAAGCTAATTTCTTACAGCACTTTCTTTCAAAATAAACATTTAATTTTAATTTTATCTCTTTCAGTATCACAGCCCAACTACTGTATAATTTAAAAATACATTCTAAAATTAAATTCAGACTTTTATCCAACAAATGCCAACACGTAAAATCTACTGAGCAATTTTTTTATGTACTAGACAACATAGAACCTGCAACAAGGAACTCAGCGATGTTTCCATGGGATGTCAGGTGTGCATCACATTTTTTTCCTTTAGGATATAGGACAGTTACATAAGTAAATAGCATCAAGGCAAAGTGCACAGTCAGATCTTAAATATGTAGACTAAGAATTCTAGTTGAATGTGCTATGAATTTCTAATATTTTAGTACGCCTTCTCAGTTAAAAAGCTCTCTTATTTATGATCTCATTTGTACTCATAGACATTTTGAGTTCATTCCTGTGTAATTATTTTTTTTCTATATTTAGATGAAAACAAAGGCCTTTAAGGTTTAGGTTAAAGAGCCACAGATAGGTCAAAATCAAAGTTTTGTTTTACTTTAAACTCCTGATTCATCCTGGTTAACCATGCTATTTTTCACTGACAGAAAAGAAAGGCAAAATGGATCTGTGTGTGTTATGATGGAAGCAAATGTGATGTGAAAAATATGTAGAACGAATTCATCCAGAATTTTGCCTTCCAATCTGAGAGTTCCCTGGAAAAAAATATGTATTGTATCACCTATTGTTTTGTACAGATTAATTATATTTTTAAAAATTCTTGTCTGAGCTGGTCCCAGTGTGGCACAGGCCTTGAATCTCACTATTCCGGGAGACTCGAGGAAGAAAATCACAAGTTTGGGCCCACATTGTGTAATTGCAGTGTAACAAAAATCTGTCTCAAATAAATATTAAAAATAAAAAGGACTATGGATGTTGCTTAGAGCAGAGGGTATGTGTCCAGTCTCCAGTACCAGAAAAAAACAAAACAGAACAACAACAACAACAACAAAAATCTTGCCTGATAACTACAATCACTGGATCATATATTTTTGGTTTTATCATGATCTTTATTTTTGAATTTTTAGTACCAATTTTTGATTAAATGTCAGACATTGCATATGATAAACTGTTGAATTCAAGAAAGCTTTTACTGTTTTTCTATACAAGGGGGCTATCTTATTTCTTGTAAGTCAATTGAAACGTACCAGATAACCTTAGTCAAAACAAGGACAGAGCTGACACTAAGCTGTCTTGCAGATTCTGTAATAATACCTGTGATCATTTTCCACTATTCCTGACTATAGCTCCTCCTGGCAAAGTTGGGAAAAAATTTTAATTGGCTGGGTCCTGAAATACTTTTTATGTAGCATTACTAAGCATCTCTCTTACCCAAAGACATTACAGGATATATTTCAAATATTTAGTCTTGTATAGCTAAATAACTGTAGCAATATAAACACGTTGGAACTAGGAGTTTAATTCCACATTATACTATCACGTTACAATAAAATATGAGTCATCCTGTGATGCGGTACATTACAAAAAAGACAAGACTCTAGAGTCTTCATACTAATTTATTGAATCTACATATATAAATGAAAAATGATCAAAGTTCCTTGGTTCTTACAAGGCTATAACCACACAAACTAAGGCATGCCAGTAAATTCTCTAACCAACCCTTTTGGGTACAGACACTTTTAAAATATGACAGAATGAGTTTCAGCCAAATGAAAGAACCTCATTTAGTAGTCCAAAGCTTCTTTTAAGGACTGCATATTTTGAAAGGGACTTGGGAGAAAGAGTCACAGGCTTCAATTTGAAAATCTGTTCTTCCATTTACAAATTGTGTGACCTTTGGCAAGTCTCTTCAAGGCTTTCTTTGTTATAAAATGGGCATAAAATTATTTCCTTGTGTATTTGTTCTATGATTTATTGAACTAATTTGCAAGCTGGTTACATAAACATAGCTAACGCAGGAAGAGCACTTGAGTTTAAGCCTCAAAACACTAGGAAATAGATGTTATTAGCATCCCAATTCTTCAGGGAATCATGAGTCACAGAGGTGTTTTACTTCAAGCCCAAAGTTGCACATCTACTGAGCAATGGTACCGAAAGTCGAACCCAGGAAATCTACACCTAAGCTTTATGGCTCATTACACTTTAAAGAATAAATGGTACTGTCTCACTTTTTTCTGAAGAGGCTAGATGGATTAATTAATGGTGATGTACCAGCGGGTTGTTGCTACAAAAATTAAGCAAAGGCCACATCTATATTTAAGGGTGGAGGTGCCCCTCCAGGACCCTTATTCCTTTGCAAGAAAGAGGTAGTGTGTTCTATTTCCAACCCTCAGCACGCTTAGCCCTCTACCATCAGGAACCATCATCAACTGTTCTCTTTTTTCTCTTATTCTTTTGGCTGCTAAAGCCCACTTCTCATTTCGCAAGACAAAAGCAAGAAGAATTTAAAATCAAAAGATAAAGCATGTATTTTTAAGGACTCTCTCTTTCCCTCTCTTTTAATTTTTCTTTAATGTATGTCTTTTACCACTATTATGTGTTAGAGAAAGACTTACACAATTACTTCAGACTTTCTCATGCCAGTGCATCTATGACCATGTCATGTCAGTGTCAACTGGGAGTTATTGTGTTTTAACATCCCACAAAATATGGAGTTAAAGGTTTTTAAGGGAAACTTTAATTGATGGATAGTACATGTATTTAAAAAGTATGGACATGTGAACATGAAATTTTCCTGCTATGAGCAACATTGGGACCAAGAAGAAAGAGATGGCCCATACCTGCAGGTCCATGTGACCTACGCCCTGTCCCAGTAGCTGGTCTCCAAAGGAATCACATTGTTCTGTTCCAAACACAAAATCCTAGTTCTTAGCTTTGATTTTATAGAAAATGAATCATATACCATTTCCCTTTTGTTAAGTGATTTCCTTTGGTTTTTGTGAGGTTTATGTGTTGTTACAAATGCTTGTAGTAAATTTATTGATGAATAGAATTTTACTGTGATTCTACCATTGTACACACACACACACACACACACACACACACATACTTATAACATACATATATATAGAGAGACACTTTTGATTCATATGTGTGTATTCATTATATAATTAAATTTTAAAAGTTTGTTTCTAAGTTGAGGAATAGTGATGCTACAAATATTATTGTTTATGGGTCACATATAAATACACATATGAATCTTTTTTATTTATTTCCCCATATATGTGTAATATATATATATATATATATATATATATATATATATATATCACACATATATATTCAATACACAGTGGTTACATTGGGCTTGAGTATTTTGTGCACATATATATATATATTGTATCAAGCTTGCCGTCCCCTCCCCCTTCATGGCCCTCCAGCGCCTTCCTCATCCCTGTGTCTCCTACTAACACACCCATTTGGTTCTGTAGATTGCCTGTATTCTGGCTTTCTCGTGTTAGAGAAACCTTGAGATATTTAACCTTCTTCACTTGACTCCCTTCACTAAGCAAGGTGGACAGCAGCTGTGTCCATTAATTTCTGTTCATTGTATACTCAGGAAGATAATTTCTGAGTCAAAGATAGGCTTAGTATGGAGCATAAGAACAGAGAAAGGCTTAGTATATTTGCAATAGATTATATATATTTCAGAGCACTTTAGATTTACATAAAAATTGAGAAGCTACTATAGAAAGTTCTTGTGTATTCTGCATCTAGTTTTCTCTATTAATGCTGTATTTCATAATAATAATACACGTGAAATTACCGAAATAATAGTAGGTATGTTATTATTAACTAAAATCACATAACGTAGGTTTTATTTCTGTTTTCTATCCCAGGATCCCATTCAGGATATGCATATTGGTCATGTCTACTTATGTTCTTGGTTGTGGCAGTTTCATAGACTTTTAGTTTGATAAATGTGGGGGTTTCAAACATATACTAGCAAAGTCTTCTGAGGGTCACATTTGGCTGTATTTTCTTATGATGAGACCGGAATCTTGGGTAATTAAGTCAAAGAATTCTCTGGTAAAGTGCCATTTTAATTATATCATGTTAAACATACATATTGTCAGTGTCATGTAACTTGATTTTATCCATTGTCCCCTGTTTGAGTAAATATTGCCATATTTCTCCAATATATATTTACTGTTCTACTTTTTTTTGAAAGGAACTAATTTTACTCAAGCCACATCTAATGATTTTTGTAACCTTTTTGATTCAAAGTTTTTCTGAAATTCTTCTATGTTGGAAATACATCTTTCTTTTTATTAATTCATTTAATTTCATTTATAACAGAATAGATGTACAAAATAATCTTTATAATTTGAGTCATGCAATCATGTGGCCTTTTAATATGCAAATTGTAAGTAAATTGACATTCACCAACTTGACACTGGATTCCCAAATTATACTTCAAATTACTGTTGGGAGATAACATTCCATGGGTCTGTCACAATGTTGGTACATCTATTTTACCATAGACGTTGTATTAGTCATGGCTTTCCGGAAGACGAAATCAATAGGATGCATGAATGTGTAGATGACAAATAGAGAGATGGGATGGATTAGAGGATTTGGCTCACATACATATTGAGGCTAAGTACCATTATAGGCCATTGGCCAGCTGAAGACCCAAGAAAGCAAGAACTGTGTCTCAGTCAAAGTCCCAACTCCGGAGAACCAAAGAATTTATAACTGAAACTGAAGAAGCTGTACCTGAGGCTAAGGCTGAAAGCTCTTGAGGAATTTGTGAAAATTGCAGAGGGGTGGGATTAAAACCTGCACCTCAAATTGTTTATCTGAATTATGTCAACTTCAAGAGAAAGAATGAATTCTCCTTTCTTCTGCGTTGTTGTTCTACCTGGGCGATTCGCCAATTTGATGACTCTTTCACCACCAATTCATGCCAGTCTTCTCTGGAGGCATCCGCAGAAACACATCCTGCAATAATATTTCACCAGGTTCATTAGCCATTGCAAACAGTAACTTCTCTTTTGCTTGGAACTAAAATTTAAAGGTTGTCCAGGCAGCAAACATCATCAGACAGTACAATATCCATCTCCAGAGAAGGGCACGGTAGTTACTGAGCTTTGTAGAAGGCTTGATATTTCTGAGGTCACCATTATTCAGGACTGAGGAACCTGCTATGGATGCAACTTCTATCTGGGCTCCTCTGTACTGCCTCTATGTGACACACACGTGAGAGTATTTTGTGTCCATCTTGATTGATTTACTCCAAGCAAAACATTCCTTGTGTTTCCTTATTGCTGCTGTTGTGTTTTTTGTTTTTGTTTTCTGTACTGAGGATTGAACCCTGAGACTTCGGGCTGAATTATGTCTATATTCCCAGCCATCATTACCATTACTATTATTATTGTTGTTGTTGTTACTATTATAAGAAAAGGCCTCTTTAATTCGGCACTAAATTGCTCAAGCTGGGCTCAAGCTTGCAATCCCCTGATCTGAGCATCCCAGAATGTTGGCATTGCAGGCATCGGACAACGTGCTCAGCCATTTCTTTCTCCTTGACTCATTGCTTATAAAGTTCCCACTCCATGTGGTGAGAACAGTGGTAGGCTTCCAAAAAAATGATGCATAAACTCAAACTCAAATCCATTTCTTCCAACTAGAATTCCAAAAAATAAACTTCTGATTTTGTTCACTGAATCAAGGTTTCAAAAATATTTGAGAATAACCTGAGTAAAGGCATCCTGGGTTCTTTGCAAGTATCCATTACCATTCTGAAGTTCTTAAAGTGAGAGTGCAAAACTTAGTTTCTGCAAATGTAGTACCGTGCAACCTTTAGTCATTTTAGTTATGAGTAATAAGTAAAACAAACAAAATTGGCTTTGTTGTGGGAATATTTATCTTATTTACTTGATATAGAAAGAAATTTAAAAAAAAAAGGTCAGGCCAAACTTGACCAAGTAGCTGGACTGTATTCCTCCTGGTGTGCTGTTTCCATCATAAATCTCCACCCAGCTGGCCAGCCGTCACATTCATCTCAAGCCAGGCCCTGTGTGGCTTCAATATAGAGGGTCCAGATGTTATCATTTTCTCAGCGATAGTTTTTGTTTTAATAAAAGACAACACTCTCATCCTATAAGCACTTCGAAACCTTAAGCATCACTTAATTCTGTGTGTCATTCCTTAAGCAGTCACTTTTAGATGAGCATCATTTCAAAAGATTATTTTGGGTCAGCCAGGGGATGGGTCTAAGTCCATGTAAATCATTGACAGAAACATAATAATGCATTGGGGCATGCATCTAATGGAAAAGCAAAGATGTGTATTACTTTGACAAAAATCACAGTAGACAGGAAATCAGGAAGATGAGTTCTGCTACTAACTAGCTTGGAACTCTGAGTCTGTCATTCCAATTCAGCTAAATTGCCATATTGTGACATGGAGATAATGATTCCTAGTCCAATATCTTATGTATGTGCACACAGGCATACACAGGCACACTCACAGGCACACACACACACACACACACACACACACACACACACACACACACACACATACACAACATTTTTCACATCAGTACTCAAGGGGCTACTTTATGTTTATTTTTATTTATTTTTGAGACAGGATTTTGCCCTGTAGTCAAACCTGGTCCTGAACTCAATATACTGGGTACTATTTTTGTATACGAAACAATCTAGTGAAAATAAAACTCCATTGGAAATAATGAAACACTATATGCCCTTTACTTTCCATTCTAACATTAAGATATATTCCCCATTAGTCAGATCTATATTTAAAAAGAACAACTACTCATAAATTATCCAGTAATTACCATTTAATTTCAAATATTGTGGCACGAAGAGGTTTTTTATTTTCCCCTTTCACTGCCCTTCTGAAATTTCCTGCAATTATCAAACATTTTCTGCTCAGGCATTAAAATCTGTTTCTCTAAATCCAAGGAAAAATTATTTAGAGCTGGCAAGATAGGCAAAGACACAACATGCTTATTTATAAAATGTATAGAAGGCTGTATCAATCAATATTATTATACCAGGCACACAGGAGAAAATAAATATTAGGTGATTTGATTACTCTTTTCTTCCAAGTATCAAATGCTCCTTAAAGCTTCCTACTGAAATCACTCTTTATTTTGTCTATTCGATAAGGTATTGGTATTAGCCAAGAAAGTAACAATTTTGTATGTGAAGCCCAATAAATACAGCCTAAAAGTTTATTATCAAACATATTGCATTCTGCAGCAATAGTGATCTATGTTCCCAAAGCCCATTCAGAACACAGAAAAACGCTGAAGGGCCAAGATGGGTGTTTGTCAGTTCGCTGTTAAGGCAGCTCTCCACAGACGGAAACATCAGCTTGCCAGAATGCATTCTTCTTTCGCTCCCAACTACAAAATCAGTTCCAATTGAAAATGCTTTAGCGAGCACGCTATGCAAATAGAATGGATTTAGCATTTGCCAAACGAATCAAATCTGGGCTCTGTGTCGGAGCCTCGATCTGGAACCACACACCAAACCTTGAAGAATAATAGTTCCGTAAACTTGCTGAAAGTTCCTATCTTTGCAGCCCTCTTTCTCATCAATATGAAGTTGCATTCTTGTGGCTGACAAGAACGTTTGTGTTTATAGGTGTATATGATCTGTCTTGCACAGTATGTAAAGGACTGCGCCATTGTAATACAGAGCCTCGAAAAGCACAGGCCCAGAAAGACTGGTTGCCTGCTCTCTAGACAGTCTCTTGAGGGGAGGTCAAGTAGAGTGGTGGGTCTTTCTCAATGCCTGCACTACTGCTTAAAACAAGCATCACCCTGCTTGTCCTCACTAGGCCAGCAGTCCCAGCAATCTGGGAAACCGAGGCAGAAGAATGATAATTCCCAACCCAGACTGGGCAAACTTAATAACTTAGTGAGACTCGGTAGCAAAACAAGAATTTTTAAAAAATGAACTGGAGATGTAGCTCAGCGTAAAGGTCATGGGGTCAGTTTAAGTCACCTGCACCCAAACCCATATGCACATCCATATGGGCTTGCATGGTCTGAATTTTCTCTTTTAATAGACAATACAATGAATAGTTGCACATGTGTAAACACACACATCAATGAAAGAAAAGCAAATCATCCGGATACAAACTCTCTAATGTGTTTCGAAAACATTTAGCAGGAAGATAATGCCAAAGGGATTGGGAAAGCTAGAAATGGCTTCTTGAGTAGCTGAGACTTAAATATTTGGCTTTAAGGGGTCTAACCCTCAGGTCTACAATAAATAAATAAATAACCTGGAACCCATTTTACAGAGGAGAAGGAAGGAAAAAAAAGAAAGAGAAAGAAAGGAGAAGGAGCTGTTCTTTCTTGTGGAAGCAAAGAATATTTCTACATAAATGTGCACATTTATACAAAGTGGGTGATGTCACGAAGTATACCTCCAGTTGTTCTGGGTTGTATGAACTCTTTGCCCCACAGGAAGTATGAGTTTGCAATCTGTGTACTAGGTAAACCAAAATTCAAAGGAAACTTGCCTTTCTCAAATACGCAGCATAAAATTTGTTTTGAGTTTTCATTTATAATTCACACACTGTCCTTGAAATGTCCTTCTCACTCTGTTGGTCCTCTTGACACGGAAATCTGTCTCATTTTTGATAATTACCAATCTCTTCTTTGAAGCTTCCTTTGTGCCCATGATTGCTTAAAAAGTTATGATAAACAAAGTGGCTTCCTTCATCCTGGTAACATACGCGCAATTTAGCTATTGCCTTATACTGTCTAAAGGAACTGTTACAAAGCACAAGCTCCGGCGGCCTCACACTTTCTATCGGCTTTATGTATATCTAATATTACTTACTTGATCTCATTAATTATTCTGCAAGCAGCAAAGAGCAGAGCTATTGCTATACCTCCAAAGCTAGATTAGCATGTTTAGAGCAGGAAAGTCACTTAGCATACATTCTTTTCTTTTTCCTATTGCGTTTTCTCCCCCTTCTGGATGGCTAAAATACCATCTATACACTAAAGCATCCCAAACCCACATCTTGAATCACTCTTGTCAGTCACCTGCACCCAAACACACATGCACTTCCATATGGGCCTGCACGGTCTGAATTTTCTCTTTTAATAGACAACACAATGAGTAGTTGAACATGTGTAAACACATAAGTCAACTAAAGAAAAGTAATCCTTAGGGACCCAGACTCCTTAGTGTGTTTTGAAAACATTCAGCAGGAAGATAATGCCAAAGGGATTTTACTAGAAAACTCCACTTTATTTCTATGGCTTCTTGAGTAGCTAAGTCTTGAATATTTGGCATTGAGGGCTTTACTTCTTCCTATGTGGCTGTGGCCCTCTGTATTTTTATAAGATATTGTCAAAAAAATTGTCAAGGTCTCCTTCCTTTAGTGAAGAGCATCAGGTAATTCTTGGGCTTCGCTAAATATTTGTTTTCTAAGAAAAAAATAACACAAATCTGTCCAGACGAAGAATTTTCTGCACACAGAACTCTCATTTGCCTTTTGATCTAGAGAACAATGTCATCTTTCTTAATCTATTTGTCTATTTGGGTATTTTGGAGGTCTCTATATCCCTGGCTTTAAATAGGAATCACTGACATCTGAGGGAAAAAAGCAGTGCTTTTGTGGACCTCCCAAAAAGTTTGGAGCTTGGCTCCTTGTGGTTTATTTTTATTCTAATTTTACTCAAGCTGGTTTGCCTGCTCTAAGAGCATATGTACCATATGCGAGGGAAGACTG
This sequence comes from Ctenodactylus gundi, assembly GCA_004027205.1. Classification (NCBI taxonomy): domain Eukaryota; kingdom Metazoa; phylum Chordata; class Mammalia; order Rodentia; family Ctenodactylidae; genus Ctenodactylus; species Ctenodactylus gundi. Next base: position 46,215 of record PVKB01004755.1, read on the forward strand.
TTAAAAGCTCTTTTAAACAGAAATCCCAAGAAGGAAGAAATGAAACTAAACAGAAAGAAAATGAAATTAGCAGCTCTTTGCAACGTATGTTTAGAGAGAAAGGCTGACAAGAGAGGATTAATGTTCCTAAATTCTCAGTAGATGAAGCAATGCATTCGTACGGGGTAGAGTGTTAAAGAGATGAATTTACAATTACTCTACTTCTAAAAACATAGCTCCTTCAGGGAGAGTCAAGCAACAAGACAGAGACCTGTCTTTTTTGCTGACAGTTATATTAGGCATGGCTTCATCTGGTAAAAGAAACCACACGAGTGAAATCATCTGATTTTTTTTCTGTTCCTTAGCATATTGCAAATAAGCTGCCCATGAGTATGGAATAAAGGACACAGAAGAAGCCAGGATTTGTCAAATAATCTACTAAATCAAGACTTGAGGGGTGCTTTATAAAATGTTCAAAGAGCCGAAGCATACAATTCATTAGCGTTCACTTCAGCATGTTAAAAGAAATGAGAGTCGTTAAGGGTTTTTTTTTTTAAGGTTACCAGTATTCAGCACCGAGTAGGTACTTGTTAAGTGAACTCTGAAATAGCTTTTAGGCATGTTAAGTAATATTATGTGAATACTTGTCATTTCAGAGAAATCTTTTTGGCAGACAACAATGTGTGGCACGATGCGTATATTTAGCTTATTTACACTGTAATTTGAACAACAACAAAAAATCTGCCAGTCGTGAAGAAAACCGAAGTAAAAGGCAGCATGTGAATATTCCTTGGTTATTCAAGCAAGTACGAACAGAACTGGCGCCTAAACGTCAAAAGTGAATGTTATTACTTCTCAGGCACACACACACACACACACACACGCGCGCGCGCGCGCGCACGCACACATGTATGTATGTACTACTGATCAGTTTCTCTGTACCTCTAATAAATAGGAAACAAAAAACACAGAAATGAGACAGTAATCCATGTAAGATAACACTATGGCTTGGATGTTCCTGACTTCTTCAGAATTCCTTCTAAAACTTATCCTTAATGCAGCATTGAAAGATCGTGCTTTTAGGTGGTGATTGAGTTTTAAGATCATTGCCTGTTCAAGTGGAAGTAAGGGGCCCTGTAAAAAAAAAATGAGCAAGAGTTTGCCTTTTTTCACCCCATCCATCCTTCCCACGATACATTCCTTCTCTCCAGAGAAGGCAGAAATAGGTGCTACCTAGGAAGACAACTAAACTTGCAGGTAACTTGGTCTTGGACTATCCAGTTTCCAGATCTGAGAGAAATTAAATATGCTTTATAATAACCCAGCTTCAATTATTCTAAGAGTACTAACATGCTAAGACAGATTACGTTTGCTACAAGCTTTATTATCATGCGTTCATATAAATATCTGAATCACAGAGTAAATAGTGATACAGATGCCTCTCAACTTATGAGATTGCATTCAACAAATCTATTTGAGATTAAAGTGCATTTCAAAGACCAAAGGCCATGACTTAGCAACACTTCACACAGCTGCATATTGAGTGTTTACCCTTATGATCACGTGGTTAGCAAAGAGATTCAGCTTGCGGCTATTACCCAAGCGTCATGAAAGAGTATCCTACTGCACATGGCTAACCACAAACATATGATAATGGAAAATATGAACTAGAGATTTGCTGAACACGTAAAACTTTCATGTCATTTCACAGTCAAAAATAAATCAAATCATCATAAATGGGATACCATTTGTGTTTTAAGAAGAACACAAAACACCCAATTGCCTCTCAGAAATTGTGGTTAGATTTTGTAGGAGGTAAGAATGCAAACCTGAAAATTGACAGATGTTCATCACTGTCCACATCTACATAATAAATCTAGCAATAATCCAGCATCGAAAACCCTGTGCATTGGGATCAATCAGCATATGTGGTTCAAGGGTCCAGGTAGTGCGCAGCTGAGTCCTTTCTTTACGGTCTCTCAACCCTGCACTTTCTTTAGGGTCTCAACCCTGCAATTAAGGACTTCCCTGAGCGGCGTTGTCTCTGAAGCTCAGTGGCCAAGGCTATTTATGTTGTTGACAGAATCCAATTCTTTGTGGCTGAACAGATCACGGTTTCTTGCTTCTTTAAGGTCAGCTGACGATTCAATTGCTTAAATGAGAGCCCTGGGGTCACCTTTTTAAGGACTTTCATGTACTTGGACTTAAATAAAATGACCCAAGTTAATTACCTCAAAATCAACTTATCAAGACCTGAAATCAACGGGCAACACCCCTTTGAGCTGGCTTGTAGGAAGTTCCAGGTTTCACTAACTCTCTGGTACAGGAGGTTGTGCAGAAGCACGACCCATTAGGAGAAACCTGAGGGTGTGTCTGCACCCATCACTTTCAGGACACTCAACTTTGGGGGCGTGGTTTAGCTTCTCTGCAGCCCAGCTTTTCAGAGATTGAGAAGAAACTGCCAGATAATACTGCCTCCTAGGATTGCTTTAAGGGTAAACTGGAGTACTCCCCCAGTGACGCTGCACTCTTAGAATGTATTAGAGCATTGTTTTTGTGAGTACACGCTGCAGGAGGTCAAATAAACCATGGTAAACCAACTCTGAGCTACTCTCATTTTGAAAATCGAAAGTAATGAATAATAAACAGAACATATAGGTATTAATGTGTTTATACCTATATATTCAGATGTGTGTATATGCTTTTGAAGATATTTAAAAATCATTATATAAATGTGAAGCAGCGACTAAATATTTTTTGCAGGTCTTGTTTGATGACGAATTGTGGCTCAAAATGTACATTAAATTGATGTATTAATTCCCCTTAATTTTAAGTTACAAATCTTTCAAATATATTGTTACATTTTCTTCATACAAATCTGTTCAATAATTGTTTCTCACATATCTTGTTCAATTAAACTCTTCTGAATAATAAACTCTTATTTTATTAAATGTACTGGGTAATGAAAAACTCAGTCAAGTAAGTCCAGAGTATTTTGGTGCAGATAACGCTATATCTCTAACCAAATTTTTAAGATGATGTTGAACAAACAAACAAACAAAAACCTCTTTTCCTTTCTAAGTTCTTCTAGGACTCTAATTTCTCAAAATACCCTTCAAGAAATTCTGGGTTAGGTGTTCATTCCAAAAGGAAAATTCTCAAATACATGAAATTTATGAGCATTCTTTTTTCTTTTCCTCCTTTTTACCTCCTACCTGTTTGCACAGGAGACCCTTCGTAGTAGCCAATTGTTGAATTCAAGTCCTCCAATCTGCATAATTTCCATTGCATCTCTGATGACTTTTGAGATTGAAAATATGGTTTGTTGTTCTCTAACACTGAGATGCAGCAACAAAGAATATGCCCAGCTAATTAAAGTGTTATCCTTTGCTCAGGAATAGGGCATGAAAAAAAAATCTTTTGAACTTTTGCATCGCAAATATGTGCCTTGGTAAGAATTTTCTGCACACTGAATTTCCCAAATAACTTTTTAATTTGTTTCCAACACATTTCCATACGGATGAGGCTTGGCCTGATTGCCCTTGCAATAAGGAGGAAGAGCAGGAAAAAAATTAGTTCACTAAGTAAACACTTCTTCGGTTTTGGAAATATAATAAAATAACTAAAATATTTTAAAATATTTTTAAATTGTTTTAAACCCAAGCAGCATGAGAAGAAACATGCATTTCTATTTAAAAATAGAATGTCTAGTACTCTCTATGAGGAAAGAACAGTAATCCAAATATCTTTCCTGAGAAAAAATAGCTCAAAATGGTAGCATATTGATTTTTAGAAATTAATTTCTATTTTTTATACTCCATTTGCTGTCTGTGAAAATGTTTTATGATCTTGCAAACAGAAAATATGTACTAGTGAAATCCACTGAAAATTGCCGCTACACCTAGTTCTAACACTCAGAGGCTCTAGAAACTCTGTAGAAAATAGAGAAGTAGCTTTCCACTAAAAGAAGGAGTGCTGGGGCAAAGCTCGGTGAATAGACCCATCGCCTAGCAAGAGCAAGCACCTGGATTTGAGCCTTCAGTACCGCATAAACTGGGCAGGGTGGGTCACGCCTGCAATCCCAGCACTCCAGAGGCTGATGCAAAAGGCTTGCTGTGAGTTTAAGGTCAGCCTGGACTCCATAGTGAGCTCAGAACCATCGTGGACTACAGAGCAAGACTGTCTCTGAATAAATAAATTAAATAAATAAATAACAGTGAAAAATAAGGATAAGGGAAGAAAGATCACTACAAAGAAAATAAGTTTGAGTACTTCCCACTATCCCCAAAACACCTGTGATTCTCCTTCAAAATTTTATTTTTCAACCAAGATTAATTAATATTTGCACGTTAACTTTTATACTTCATCTCTGTAACCTCTTATTTTCACTGTCTACTTTCACCTGAAATAATCAATGTGGAAATTGTACAGGGTAGAAGATTTCAGAAATATTTTCAGTGTGCTGGGCCACAGATATCACCTGAAAGTTCACTTTCATCCTTTTTGAGAGCGGTCAGATTTTTTTCTCACCATCTCTTTATCAACATTTAATTGTAATGAAATTGACTGTATTACTCTACATACTCACGTGAAATATTGGGATAACTCAATATGGAGAATATTTTAAAGATAAATAAATGGAAACCTCCTAGTACATATCTGTTTGTTTCAACTTAATCTTGGTCTTGTCCTCAAGACCAGTGCTATTCATTAGAAATCTTAGCAAAGAATAAAATGTTTTATCATTTCCATGCTATGGAGTAGTGTAGACCTAGGTGGTTATGGGGCTTATAAGATACAACTAGGCCAGATTTGTTGGCACATACGTGTCACCCCTGCACTGTGGAAGGCTGACACAGAAGAAGCACAGGTTTGAGCCCAGAGAGTCTAATTTATTGTTTTTGTTTTGTTTGTCGAGAGAGGTTCTAGCTCTGTAGTCCAAGCTGTTCCTGAACGCACTATGAACCTCAGGCTGGCCTTGACCTCAAAGCAATCTTCCTGCCTTAGGCTCTGGAATGCTGGGATCCGAGGCATGCACAACCATGCCCAGCTTCTATGGTCCTGGGGAATCAAACTCAGGGCCTGGAGCTTGCTAGACGAGTGCTTTAACTGCTGAGCTATTCCTCCAGGTCCCAGTCAGTATAATTTAATAGGCTTAACAAGATATTGTTTCAAAATTAAAAAACAAAAAAGGGCTAGGGGCATAGCTTAGTGTAAAGACCCTGAGTTCAATCTTTGGTACTATCAAAGGAAAAGGAAATCCAGCAAGAGTATCTGAGAAATTGCATTTAAATTTTTATTTACCATTAGTTAGATCAAGTTTGAAGATGGGGCTGGAGGGAACTGTGTTAGAGAGGGTAGAAATGTATTTATAACATCCTTTTATGACTATGTCTTACTTAAGACAAGATTCGATTTTGTGTAATAGCTAACTAAGCCAGGAAGGGGGTTATTTTTTTTTTATAGGTAAGTAAGAATTTCAGGGAATATCTGACATGCAGAGAGACAGGATAGCATTTCAGGGACGAGAGACCCTTGTTCCATCTAATATTTGATGCCGCCATATGCATCTTCTACTCCCAGGTTTACAAGATAAATGGAATCCATCCTTGCACTTGGAATTAGATAGAGACAAAGAATAAAATATTGCAATATCCCTCAATATTTTAAAGTTGGTTTCCCGGTTCTCTAAACCAGGACCTAATATTCCTGCTTAATTCTATCATCATCTACAATAGTCGTAGGATTATACTTTACTAAAAAGAACAATCGAGAACACAGTTGTTCTGTGAATCCATTTGATGAGGGTTGGGGGAGGAAATAACAGATTCTCCTACTATGGAAGAAGAAAAAAAAAGTACATAGAAGATTCAAGGCTGTCTGCTGAAAGAGGCTAAAGATAAGACGAAAAGCTCTAACATGAAAACAATATTATTCAGTGAAACTCTCCAATATGACTTGTATTTTGTATTCACAAAGATGCATTCAAAATAATTTGATATAATTGTTAGCATTACAGAGTCACTGAAAAAAAGGTGACTTGGTATGTCACTTAAAAAAAAGAATTCATGATCTCAATTTCACCTACCTTGTGGGGTATTATTCATTACAGTTTTTGGTTTGCTGTTGCTTTGTTTCTCACGCACTCCTTCAACCCTTCTTTTTGTAACTCTGTCATTTGCTCTGGGATTTCCTCCCTGCTTTGAGAATGCTCTAAGTCTGCCTGTGATCCCCCCACTGAGCCCCGCCTCGGAAATGGGAAAGTGTGAGCACAGACACTGTGAGCAAGCTGGAAGAAACTTCTACCACAGCTTGGAAGAGAAAAAAATAATTCTACTGAAACTACTCATATTAGTGTCTCGTTGCTCAATACAATACCCACAGCCCACAACTTCAAGGAAGAAAGGTTTAATATTGCTCCTGACTCGGGGTTGGGGCTACAGTTCATAGTCAGCTGGTTCCAAGGCTGGAGTATCCATGAGGATAGTCATGGATACGTTGGCAACACCGCCAACGTGCGTGCTGACTGAACTGACTTTTATTGCTTTGAGACGTCTATTTCCCTAAGGAATAGACCAATCAGCTGGACAACCTTATTTAATGTGAGACTTAATGTCAAAAAATTACAAGAGGAATAGAAAAAGCAATATTTAGGACCAGCCTGGACTACAAGGTACGACCTTGTCTCAAAAAAAAAAAAAAAGCCACTGGGATGTGACAGGACTGGATGTGATCGTGGGTCCTCTTGCACACTCACGTGTCAGGCTGACTAGAAAGCTTCCAGTGCTCTCCCCGGGATCAGGACTCACTTCCACTGTGTGCCCCAGTTTCAGAAACACAGCTAAGCTGGCTCTCCAGCCTCGGTTGACTCATCATCCCACCAGCAATAAAACACGTGAGTCACTGAGACTTGGAAATCCCACAGCGGGCTTGTGCACAGACCACATTTCTTGTTGTCACCGACAGTTTTAACGTCTCCCATTGAAGCCCTCAAGGAGAGTTAAACAGAACAGAACACAGCAAGGCTTGAAACATTTTTCAAGGGCCGAAAAGAGGGGGAAAAAAAAAAAGCAAAGTCCCCTCCAAAGCTCTACACCTTTTGAAATGCACCTTTTCCATTACAAGATCTCAATCCATGGTCAAGGGTAGTAAGTTTAGGTTTCACGATCTTTAAAAAATTCCTCTCCGGTATCCTCTTCTTCAGGTGATGCATACATGTATTAAGTACATAAAAATTTAAAACAAATTAAACGTAGCTTTTGATCGTGGTGCTTCTCCACTTAAAGGGAAAAAATGAACGTTCGCTGCGGAGTCTTTTTATATTCTCAAGTCACTGCAGACATGATTCATGATTTTTGCCACCGCCATTTCCTATGCGCAGGTTCTGCCTAATCTATCCACTTAATAGGACTCAAGTTTGCTTTCAAAATTTGACTTCTGGCTACATTTTCTTGTCCTGTGTGAGCTTCACAGGGGCAAAGAAGAGGATTTCTTACTTCTTGTGTTCTCTGAATTCTTCATGGAAAAGCGGTTCGTGGCTGAAACTCAATGAAAATTTTTCAAATGAAAATTCCCCTTCATTCTGTATTATTATTCAAGAAGTTAGATAACTTATTGACATCAATTTGCAGATATCTTCTTCCAAAATTTCTTTTTTCTCTCAATTGTTAAGTAATAGGACACACACACACACACACACACACACACACACACACACTCCCATTTGTTAGATGCGAGCAATTTAAAAAAAAAAGGAAAATGGCCCCAATTCCTCTTCCTTTCTTCTTATTAGAGAATGACACTTCCATAACGTAGGCTTAGGTTTCAAAGGAAAGGCTGTTTCTGGCAACAGAGAGACATTATTAATGAACAGCGATGCCAAGAACACGATGGGTAGATGTCTATTTTTTGTTGTTGTTGTTGTTGTTGCGTGGTTTATTTCTAAGGATAGATTGCAAGGCATAAAAAGTATTTTGAAGTATCTGTGGGATGGACGGCAACTTGTTTTATCTCATCTATGGCGACTCTCCCCTTGTTTGGAACATTCACTCCTATCTCTGCATTCTTGGACATTAGAGTCAGGTATCTCTGGGCTGGCACATTTCCTCCAAAGCTATTAAACCATCCACAGAAAATGTATCTCTGCAGTAGTTCATTCCATTGTAAGATGCAGCAAAAGAACAGGATGTGCTACTAAGTTGGGATCCGTATTTTAACTTAAATAAAGAGACAGGTTTATGAAATCATGCTATTGTTGTGGATGAGACTCATTGGCACCAGTTAAAAACTATTGGTGGATTCATGATACAATCAAACTTAAACATGTATTTTAATATTAGGTTAATCTTGAATTTTTCCAGTAAATATTTCTGAAGGGAAATAGGGTTCAGAAAGGAGCATAACATTTTTTGCAGAAAAAAAACATTGTTCTGCCTACAATTTAACTCAGTTCACAGAGAAGATTATGAAATCAAATGTTTAACTCCTATGTTTAAAACATCGAAAGTATTCAATATTTTACTAAAACTCTAATTTTTCAACAACAAAACATAATGGTTTCATGTTATTTGTATTACTTTAGTGAATCAGTTTGTTTTCTAGCTTTATGGCACGCCTATAAATAAAAAACACCATCTTGGGGCTGGAGGAATGGCTCAGGGGTTAAAGCACTTGCCTAGAAAGCACTAAATCTAGTGGTAAGTACCCATGTTCAATCCCCCAGCACTGCATAAACTGGGTGTGGTCACGCACACCTTTAATCCCAGCACTCGGGAGGCTGAGACAGCATGATTGCTATGAGTCCCAGGCCAGCTTGGGCTGCATAGTGAGTTCAGAACTAGTCTGGGTTACAGAGAAAGACTTTGCCTCAATAAATAAATAAATAAGCAAATAAGTAAATAAGCAAATACCATCTTGTTTTCAAGCAAAGAGTAGAGCTAGAAGTTGTGGTTTTTACCTAAATCACTTGGCCGACTAGGATGTCTGTTCATTGTGCCCGCAAAAGCCCTGTTCACTGAGTACTTAATGTATAGTAAATAGCAAATAAATAATTTATAAACAATATTGATATAAGAAAATATTTTGTGTAGCACCTACATGCACTTGTAGGTGAGCAACTTTTCATTTTTAAAGTTGCACCATTCACTGATGGAAGGATTTCTTGTGTCCCTTACTGCCCTGAAAATTTAACACTGTTGTTATTATTTTCTAATAAGTGATATAATAATATAGGGTAAAATACAAGAGCAATAGTTTCATTCTGCTTAATTATAATGCTTTTCTCTACCACTAACGAATTGGCAGGGTTTTTTTTTTTCAATTTATTTGCTCTCTTTTTTACTTCAGGTTTTCATCTCAAGGAACATGGAAAATTAATAATACACCTCTTGAGATTTGTGAGGATTGTGAGAATGGCATGGAGCAGATTTAGAACAGTGCACCAAGTAGCCCCTCACAAGTTTTTTTTTTTTTTTTCCTTTTTTAAGGTGGGGGATACTGTAGGAATCGCATGCATTCTCTCCTTCCGCATTTGTTATAGGAATGTACCTGCTCTTAGCCTGCAGTTCTTAGCTGCAGAATTCCCACAACACTTCTGACTTGAGCAAACCGCCATACCTCTAAAAAACAAATGCTCCTTGAAGAAACTGTAGTCCATTCTTCCTCTGGGCTCACCGTTTTCAGGCTATGTTCTTTGGAACATTGTGAGTCCGTGCTCTGCACATCCTCTTTCTGTCTTTATAGACCATACCAGTCACCTACTTCTTCTGTTGTTAATTTATGCAACAAGACTTTTGGTATCATTCTATCAGAACATTGTGTTGCTAAAAGCTAATGTTTATAAACTCCTACTTGACTTATTGTGCGCTGTGCTTTGATTGTCCTTAAAATATGTATATTCACTCTCCATTCTGGAGTGCATCATAAAATCGTGCATATGAATGTTCTCTTCAGCCTGTTGTCACTGTTGTGTGCTAGAGAATATCATCATAAAGACCTTATTGGACTTTCTACTATATCAATTTGAGGTGTCATTATTAGAGCTCACTTGGTATGTCAGGTTCTGTGATAAAAGCTGTACTGTATTAGTTCAACTAATCTTTGTGACAGCTCTCCGAGGTGCAATATAATGGCATTGTCCTCTTTGTAGGCATAAGGGAACCGAGGTTTGAAACTATGAAGTGATTTTGTGTGAAGCATAGCCACCAGGAAGTGCAGAAGTGAGTTTGTAAATTTAAGCAGGTATTCTGGATTGAATAGCAGCTGGCTTCTGGGACATCATTTTAAACTGGACTTTTTTTTTTAATAGGTATGTCTAGGAAAGATGATGTGACCCTGAATAAGATTTGCTCTTAATTCAGTGATCAAGGTCTTTATAAAAAGATAATTTAGAACCACTGGGACCCAAGAGATGGGAGGAAAGACATAGGAAAACAGGCACAGAAGTTGAAGCGATACAGCTGTAAATTTTGGAACAAGCACCACAAGGAACGCAGAGGCTAGGGATAAAGAAACGTCCTTCATAGAAGACATAGCCCTGCCAACACTAGGGTTTTAGAGTTCTGCTTTTCAGTAATTAGACAGAACCAGTTTCTATTGATTTAAGCTAACCAGTTTGTGGTAATTTGTCACAAAAGCTCTAAAAACCTAATATCATGTGTGTCTAAAAATACAAAAACATAACTCATATGACCTAAAATCTGAAGTATAAATGCAATGATTAATTTTTCAGCATGTTCTCTAGATGTGTTTTGCTAATAGGAGAACTGCAGTTACTATACAGGCATAATCCAGAGTCTCAGAGTAGGTACACTTATGTACTCCTTCAGCAAATATGGAGAATTTCCTGGGGGATCTATTCTAAGTATGGATGATGCCAAAATAGCGACTGAGATGTCATGATTTGTGACCAATCTTCTTAGCATTGTAAAACTCCATGTTGTATCTTTCCAAGATATTAATTATAACACAGCAAAAACAGACATGCAAGCTTGAATCTCTGTGCATTAAGGAAATCCCACTGACAAATAATGCAGTGCATCTATTGCTTTTGATTTCAAAAACCCCACGCCTACCCAAAGGCATTAGTTTTCTCTCTCACCTTTTCTTTGCATCACTAGTGCACACTTTGAGTTTTTCTTTGAATGCGAAGAAGGCCTGTTTTGTCCACTGAGTAAATAAAACGAGAAGAAACCCTCCAGTTGTTAATGACCATTTTTTTTAAAAGGGACTCATTAAAAATGCACAGTGGAGGAGAAACTATTCTTGTTAATCAATTGGGGGCATAAAATCATAAATAAGGAAGCACAAACATTAAAAAAAGCACTAAGCAATCTTTCCTTCTGCCATGTTTGACAGTTATACATGCTGACACTGACTCACAACTTTTGGGAGAGGTTGCTATCAGCTGCGTGTTTGCTGACAACATTTCCTTCCCTGCATCTCAGAGGAAGAGAAAACTGCTCGGTAATATCAGTACATTCTACTAAAGAATATTTAAAATATGGCGCTGAGTCCCCCAACCCCCTTTTTATGCCCTGGAGAATTTATGTTCTTCATGAATACAAAGGGATGGTATAAAATCATCATTTTAACAGTTGTTTCATGGACTATTACAATGCCAGGGTAATTTGATATTTTTTGCCCTTTTCAGTGATGTAGGGCTTCATAGAGGAGGAATTTGAATGTGGAAAAAGTCACCAAAGGGAATATGCAAGAGAAAATTGGTCACACTCCCACCCCACCCACCGATAGCGCTTTACAGTTGCTTGACTTGACGTGTTTTGCAACTGAGCCTCAAAAATTTCATGTGAGTTTGTGTGTGTGTGTGTGTGTGTGTGTGTGTGTGTGTGTGTGTGCATTTGTATATGAATATATGTTCATATCACTGTGTGTGAATGTTTATGTTTATGCCTCTGGCATAATAGAAAGGCAATATGTTAATGCTAATACAATTCTACACAGAAAAGTAATAGGAAGGTAAGATTTGGCCTAACTTGAGGCTCAGAAAGTTGATTGGTCTCACATCTCAAAGAACGAGGTGTTTCTCAAGATGCCCACAAACACATCCAGGATTTTACATTAATCCCTGCTTTGAAAATCAACTCCATCTCCATCACAGCACAGTGTAGCACATCCTGAGGAAATCCAACTTTTGTACAAGGCTCTATGTGATGCTTTGTAAACATGTTTCAAAACTTAACAACTAAATTCCACCAGCAAAGACTTCAGTGCTTTTAATTAAAAATACTGATATGATAAAAAGTAGCAGTAGCAAATAAACCAAATAAAACACATATAGTCTCTCCAATTCTTTATCTTACTAATGGTTGCTGTACTATCTTAGCTCACATGACTCTCACTGATCATGAAACACATGTGGGAAAATGGAGCAATTTTCAGAAAAAGAATGAGACTCCCACAGTATCCAGGTAACATCTGTTGTGATGGACAATGGGGAAAAATTGTACTAATAGTAAAGCAACCCCACATCAACTTTGACTGCACAATGTCAGCTTGCACAATGTACATTGTTTTTCGCTGCCTAAATTTTCTTCCTGAATAGTAAAGAAAAAAAAAAAGAAATTGGATAAACTTATCTTCATTGCCATTGCTAAGCCTAACTTTTTGTGGTACTGGGATGCTGACTGAATTGAGCTGCTGTACCGTGAGCTGCTCTTGCCTTGGGCCCAGTCCTCTGGGTACCTTTTCTGTTCCTCATGAACGCTAATGAGCCTCTTACAGAAGAGAGTTGCCTTCGCATGATTCGAAGGATTCGTGCCTCGGGGCTGCAACTGCTTAGACTAGCAGCTGGATGAGTAGTAAATCTATACATTAAATCAAAACCGAAATGTTTACCCAGAAAAATGCAGGTCACTTTATATGCCTGCTTAACTTAAACTCACAATATATGGTAATTGAAGCTTTTTAAAAGAAAAATATACATTGTGGATGATTGTCTGAAAGAAGTCTATGTACAGCCACATAAACATCACAGCTGTTCCAACTAAGCACTTTGGCCGTCTTATCATCTGATTTTGTCAGATATTCTCCACGTAATAGGGACAAAAGAACGAAAATTGAGTTTGAATCCTGGCAAAGCAATTTCCTGTCTCTGCAACCTTGAGAAAGTTCCTTGTTTTCTCATCATATCACCAGTACATGCCTCATGGCAAGGGAGAGGTTGGAAATAGAAATGATTCAAACACAACAACCCTCCCCCCTCCCCCGGTAATGTATAGGTATTATCGTTACTCTAAGTCTCATACATAAGTAGAAAAAAGTTGTGTACAGCATGCTTGTTCAACTATGGCTCACACCATAGGTTTATCCTTCAATGCTACAAGGTCATTTTGCAAAAAGAACATGCATGCCAGGCTGTTCTTTTAAGCATCATTCAGTTAACATCTGCTAGATGAGAAATTACTGGTTCCAAAGATTAAACTATTAAACATTCTAAGCAGCTCATTATGTACTGTTTTCAATACTAAAGTGAGTACTAAAGAGACAATTTGTAAGAGACCTTCATATAATTCTTAAAAAATAATCTCTCAACTTGGAGATGACAGAAAATTCTAGCCCTGTAACTTACCATTTAAATCAACCTTGCAGACTTTTTTGTGACAAATGAAACACAATATTTCTAGTAGCCAATAGCATTTTCTCTTGGTAAGTTAACTGAGAGGGAAAAAAAGTAGATGTATTTGTTTAACCAAAATTTAGTACCATTGTGACTAACCAGTGATAATAAGGAAAGGTTGCAAGAATATTTGATAAGTGATATGCAATATCTTGATGGATTTCTTTTTAGGAAGGCTTTCTTTGGTTGATATTAGTAGCCTATAGAATGGCAGAATAGTATTCTATATACGGAATAAGAGAAAGAAAAAGAGAGAAAGATATCTAGCATTATGTAGTATCTTACCTGCTGTGGAATTTTAACAGTAGCTACTACCCTAGAAGCCTGTGCGTATTAGACAAACTGAGAGGGAAGCTACTAACCAAGCAGTAACAATGCGCCTCTGTTCAGAGCCATCTTCACGAAATGGACTTTTTGAGTTAAAATCTTCTGCTGGAAACAAGGAATTATTAGGCTGTCATTTCTGCTTATCATTTTCAGTTATGGACATATCATTTGCAGTAGTTAATTAAAAATAGTTTATAAAATTACTTTCGCTATTAACCTTAATACACTGAAAGAAGAGAGATGAATATGTTGGCTTGATGATTAGAAAATCAATCAGTCAATCAAAGGATTAATGAATGGAATAATAATTGTAAAAGTTATATAGTATTTTCCTTGAAAAGAAAATTCAAGATAATCCTCTTAGGAGCCTCGGCTGCTTGGAACAGAAGCAGACCTAGAGAAATGCGTAACATATCTTGCCTCTTCACAATCACTAGAGTGCGAGGGACACTTCCTATGTCCTCAGTAAATCTACACCAGCCTAAACTAAAATCTTACCTCATTTTGTTAGCAAGCTGACAGAATTCATCTTGAGAAGAGCCTTTGTCTTAGGGTGGTTGGAAAAAGTGGCTCTGTCCACTTTATAAGCAAGAAATAATGTGTAAAATTAGGTTGTCTATATCAGGTACAAGCAGAGAGATAAAATGTCCTGCCTACAGAAGGACAAGTTGTGGATGCACCAATCATTTCTATCTGTATTCTAACTATGGTCAGCAGTATCTATGGTCACACATAAATTCTAAGAAGTTTAGGCTTCATAAAAGAACTGTTTTCTAGGAAAAGAGAAAGCAGATTTGATGAGCCTCTACTCAGTCCTTGTTAGAAAGATGTCCTGTTCTTCATTTTATTCAAAATAATTACAAAGTATCTAGCAGTGACTCGAGCCAGTACTGAGAAAAGCTAGCCAATTCTTTTCATGTCTGAAAGCTCAAAAAGAAAATAAATGTAAAAATCCAAACACCAGTGTTCTATGTCTGTCAGGTTTCAGAAACAACAGCATTTCACAAATTCGACAATGTTTAGAAAGCATTGCTCCTTGAGATCACAAACATTTACACAAAATGAGGGATGCTTTAACTAATACACATAAGAAAAAATGAATCTCAGATGAAAATTCACTCTTTGAAATCAAGAAAATGTAACTTTAGGTGAAGTTATGTAGAGCATAAGGGGCACGGTATGAGACCTCCCCACATCCTTAGTCTTGTTTTAGAGAATTCTAAACACAACTTATCATTTAAATCAACCTTGTAGACTTTTTTGTGACAAATGAAACACAATATCTCTATTAGCCAATGGCATTTTCAAACAATTATCTTTTCCATCCTTTTTATTCTAAAACTGATAGAGCTGATGTCTAGACGAAGAACTGTTTAAATATGAACAAATCACATCTTTTGCCAACCCAAAAAAATGTGTCTCTCTTACCACAAGCAGTCAACTATTTAGGCTTACAGATCTTCCTTTTGTGGTATAACTTTTGTCACCCCTATCCGGTAATACTGCTTTGTAATTAGGAAACAGGATCAGCAAAGATTTTCCTCAGAGCAATGTGTTGAGGTGCGTTTAGTCTCTGTCTTTACGATTACTTTTATATAAACGGTTCATGAACACATAAAAAGTGTTGATCTACACTCAGTACTAAAAGAGATAGGGAGAGAGAGAAAGAGGTATTGTGATATAGTAATGTTAAAAATGGTTGTTCCTTCTCTTATCTCTGCTCCAGAATGTCATAGGAGGAGCCCATTTCCTATTCATTTGATGTAATCTGGTCACGCGATTTGCTATAGGCAAAGACTTTAGGGCATGGGTAGGATGCTTCTGAATTTGAGCCCAGCTTTGACTGATTTGGTCAAGAGAATGTAAATGAAACTTGGAGTGAGCCAGTTCTCTCATTACACATCAAGTGTTTACTCCCCTTGGTCTGCAGTTACCACAGAGAAGGTGTGCTGGTGAGCTTGTGGGTCTAAGGAGGATAAAGGCCTACCTGAAACTTGCTTTAGGTTGCCAACCTCAGCAAAATTTAGTCTAAATTTGCATATCTCTCATCACTCTACCAATCCCATACATGAGTATAGCTGAGATTACTATAGTTCCAAGTAGTTTGAAGACGCATAAGACATAGGCATACATATTTTCCCCATTTTATTTATATGTATATGTGCAAAAATTAAGGTTTACAATGAAGTTTAGGATTTTGTGCACCTACGTGTCTTGTCAAGGTGACAAGGACTTTCCCACTCTCCTTTTGTCCCTCCTAGTTTTGGATTTACGAATGTTTTTATGTGGCAGTTCAATGTGTAAGGTGTTTCAAAGATCGTGGCCAATTGCAATCCTATAAATTGCAGATACAAATCTAAAAATGATATAGTGATGCTATCCAACATCCCTTTCTTTGTTAACTACATTTTAAAAGTAATTTGGGAATTTGATGACTATAAGTAAAGGATACATCTGACATAATGCAATTTTAAAGGCTCAAGAAGACAGATGGGGTGTTCGTTTTGAAGATGTGCCTTTCAATATCAGACCGCAAATTATATTAAACATATAACCACTTAGCTTATCTCCGAGTTGAGTTTTGATAATGGAATCAGGAGACATATGTGAAATGGCACAGCTTTGCAAGCAGAAATGTACACAGTACATTAAAATATATAATTCAATTCTGTGAAGTACATATTGAAAAGGGTATTAGGAAAGTACCTGTGTTTTGAGTATATCTACCTACTCTTGCTTTGTGTTTATTTCATTGTGGCATTATAAATTAGAAACACAACTATCATAGGAAAAAAAAACCTAAACTCTGTGCCAGTAATTTGTTTTCCTGGAGGGAAATTCTATATATTTTAAGAAATAACTTTAATTTGAGTCTCTATTTGAGGTCTTGAAGTGTTCTTGACTCAGTGACTTATAATTGCAACTTCCAGAAATGCTAAGACATTCTACGTGAATGAAAAACTCTTAAAACTTCAAACCAATACCAACATTTTAACCAAATAAACTCTTGCATGGGATATATCTTACTATCAAATTATACAAACACCTTGTATTTGTTTACAACAAAAAAAGTGCTTCAAATAATTTACCCATATAATTATATTTGAATATTGAAAATATAGTCACTAGACTCATAGGACCCAAAATGTGAATATCATCTTGGGCGTGTTTTATAAATGGCATAAGTCTGACAGATGCTAGCAGGGACTGATTATGAGTATATCACACTGTGGTTAACTGCTCCCCTTAAGAAAATCAGGTTTGTCTTATTGGTAAGTTAACAACTTTAGGTTCAGCCTATTGGTAAGCTAATGACTTCTTTTCAATCTGTTAATGTGGTAGTAAATCAGAATTTTATAATTCTTATTTCTGAGTTGATGCTTTTGTTCAAACATATGAACATAATTTTTTTCTATATTTCTTTAGGAGGTACCTAGCACTTGGGAACAATGGCAGTAGCAGGGACACTCTTGGGGGCCTCCAAATATGGAAGATCTAAAATTATAGATACTTCCAGAGAAAACGAGGCTACTGTCTCTCTCTGTCCCTCTCCCTTTCATACACCACACACACACACACACACACACACACACAAACACACAGTGGAAGATCTCCATGACGTGTGCCCTACACTGATAAAAAGAGAAAATTCCTCCATCACTACAACTTCCGACACTTTACCAACCATACCACAGCAAAATCACATTTTTCTGTCTTCTTTTCAGGTATCTATTGGCAAATAATAGATTTTTTTTCCCAAAGAAAGTGGGGCTTCAGTCAATAGAGTAGGGAAAAATTGAACTTTTAAAAATTGAACTTTTTAATACTAAATTTAATATGAATTGAGAAATCTTAACTATGTCCAATGTTGGAGCTTCACATCTTGACAAATCTTGGCATACAATTGGTATTAAGTCTTGATGTTATAATTGTTATAGTCACACAACCAAATAACCTTAGCTAAAGAGTAAAATTTTGCCAAATGATAGAACTAATGAAAAAAAATTTTTTTTTTTCCAACCTAGTCCATAAAATCTTTTAAATCTGACCAGGCACATGTTGATGAAACTTGGTGTGAATATTGAAACCCAATCTCTTGTAAAATTTATAGGTACCGATAAAGATGTACTAAAGAAGAGAAATAAATTCTTATTAAAAACTAATGGAGGTTCAAGTAGGAAGATATTAGATCACCACTGGAAGAGAATCTCTTCCAAACATGAATGGCCATGACCACACACTTCAGAAGAATGGGAAAGAAGTTTGAAGACAGGCTCTCTGGTGTAGGACTGTAATGCCAGCGCTCGGGGAGCCTGAAGCCGGAAAATTGGAATTTAAAACTCCTTCTGGGAAATTTAGCAACTTAGCAGGACACTGTCACAAAATAAGAAATAGTAAAAGATGAAAAGGACTGGGAATATACTTCACTTTCAAGTCTCTGGGTCCAATCCTCAATACTAAACAAAGAAAGAAAAATTTTTAAAAAAGAGAGAAAGGAGGAAGAAAGAAAAAAGAAAGAACGAAGGAATGAATTACTAATGTCTTCCTTTCTTTTTTCTTTCTTTTTTTTCTTTTTCTTTTTTTTTTTTTTTTTTTTTTTGAAACAGGGTCTCCCTGTATAGCCCAGGCTGGTCCTGAACTCACTAAAGAGCCCAGGCTAGCCTTGCACTCAGGGCAATCCTCCTGTCTCAGCTTCTGTGGGCTGTTATTACAGGCTTGCACCACCATACCCAGCTCACACAGTGCTGGGGAATCGAACTCAGATACTTAGCACTTGATTTAAGGCTCGCTAGGCAAGCGCTTTAACCGCAGAGCCATTCTTCCAGCCCGGTATGTAACATCTTGGTAGTGACATTTTTCCACCTAGCAAAATTCCTTGGAAATCCATCCAAGTTCTTGCATGCATCAATTCAGAGTCTCCCCTTTCATTGTTGACTAATATTCCATGGCACAGGTATATCACAGCTCAACCAACCTGTTGAGAGACATTTGAACATTTTTTTTTAAATTTTTCTCCCTACTCTGGTAAAGATGTTATCTATGTTGTACACATACATGTGTGCGTGTGTGTGCATTTAGGCTTCCATTTTCCTATAATAAATGCCCTGGAAAGTAATTTCCAGAACATATAGTAGTTGTATGTTTAGTTTTCTTTTGAAGAAAATGAAAAGCATTTTCAGTATTTGAGTCAGGTACTTATATCATAAATAATAAGGGCTTGATGTCATCATTATTTTTTAATTACTCATTCTGATAGGTATGCCATTTCAGCTCATTATGGCTTTGATTTCTATTGCCCAAATACCAAGTGTTACTGAAAACAAGTATATGCTTATTTACAAAGCCTATATTCTCTTCAGCAAAATGTTGTTATTTAATTTTGAGAACCATCTATATATTCTAGACACTAGAATTTTGTTGGGTTTTGCAAATTTTACTTCTGTCTATAGGTTTTCTCTTTGCTCAAATCCGGCTTTTAAAAAGCAAAGGCTTTTGAATCTAGTAAGATCTACCCAATCAGAATTTTGTTTATGGATAATGATTGTTTATGTAAAGTTCAGGAACTTTACATATAAGCTTTGGGTTCAACAAACTATTCATCTGTTTTTCTAAGCTTGCAAAACTTCCTGCTTTCTCATTAAATCTTTGACCTATTTCGATTTCATTTTTTTGCGAAAAGCAGAAGATTTCAGTCAAGGTTTATTTTTTAACTGGTAGATGTCCTTTGACTCCAACATCATTTGTGGCAAAAAAAAAAAGTCCCTTCAACACTGAATTGCATTTCTACCTTTAACAAAATCTGTTGAGAACAGTAGTGTGAAACTTTTTGAACACTTTCTTCTCTTCCATTTATCTACATAATTATCCTTCTAAAAAACACTGTGTTTTTTTCATTGTCTTAATTTTCATTGCTTGAACATAAGACAGTGTAATTCTTTCAACTAAATTTTCTTGCCAAATGCTAAGGCCTATGCCTTTCCATATGTGTTCGTTTTTGAACTGGCTTGTCTAAGCCTATAAGAACTTTTCACAAAATTGAGATTGAAATTGTATTAAATTTTTAGATGAATAAGGAAAGTATTTATATTTCACTATGTTCAGATATCAATTACTAAACAAAAGATATTAACACATTTTTCAGGTATTCAATTTCTTTTACCAGAAGCTTTGTAATTTCCAGCCAATACAGATTTTGTGCATGTTCCATCAAATACATACACAAGTGTTTCATTTGCTTTCAAAAGATTTCATGGATTACATTTTTAATTTTGGCTCCCATATGTACATCGTTGGCACTGTAAGTGGCATTGAATTTTTTCACAAGGATCACATATTCTACAATTTGCTGAACTCAATTATTACTTCTGGAAGACTGTTCTATAATTTCTTAGGAATTTCTATGTAATTATTTAATTTACAAATAGAGGTTATTTTATTGCTTTTCATTTCTCTTTATTTCTTTGTCTTGCCTTGTGGGAATGGTTAGAAACTTTAGTATTAAGTTGACTAACAATGATGAGACTAGACATCCTTGCACTGTGACTTATTATAAATAAAATTACCAAATATTTCATTGTTAGCCATATTTTTGTACATTGTCTATATTAAGTTAATATTCATCCATTCATAGCTTTTTGAGTTTTTATTGGCAATATGTTTGGATGTCAGAAACAGTTATGAGTTTTCACCTATTGTTTCGTAATGCAATTGAACACTTTAATTATATTGTTTTAAAAAGTCAAACCAGCCTTGCATATCTGCAATGAGCTGATTATATTGCAAAATTTTTCTAATACAATTTTGGGCTTTCTAATTTCTGTAGAATTTTTATGTCTAAATTAATGAGAGTTACTAATCTATAGTTCTTCTTTTAGTTACCTGTATCTGGTACTAGATAAATGTGACCTCATAAAATAAATTGGGAAGTTTTGTTGTTTTTACATTTTCTAAAAGAGATTTTGTAAAATTTATGATAATTCTATAATCACAGAATTATCCTTGACAAGATCTCAGCCTAAAGATTAGTATGGGGAAATTTTATACTAGTTCCAGGTTTAAAGTGATTCTAGCAGTACTCAAATTATCTAATTTATTTATTACTTACATGTAAGAAGGCCCCCCAAAGTCTGGTGTTCAGAGGGACGTTGGGCAGGTAATGGGATCATCAGGGCACTACTTCCTCAATAGATCAGTCTGTTGCTCAGATCAGAACTGATGAAACTGCTTGGAGGAAGGGCCTGGTCAGAAGTTCTGATCACCAAGTGTCAATTAGAACTGTGTATTTCTATCTGTCCTCTCTCTCTCTCTCTCTCTCTCTCTCTCTCTCTCTCTCTCTCTCTCTTCTGTTTTCTGGTTGCCATATAATTAACCACTTTTCTTTGGTACATATTCTGCCAGGGCCCTTTAGCTTTGGAACCAGACACTATAAACTCATTCCATAAAAAAGTTTGAGCCAAAGTAACCCTCCCATTCTTTAAGTGATGGCTGTCAGGTATTTTGTCTAGGTTACAATAATATGACTAAGACAATTTCGTTTGAGTTTTACTATTTGTCAATCAATTGGTCCATTTCTTCTAATTTGTCAAATGTATAAATTTAAAGTTACTTGTCTTATTTATTTTTTATAATTTTAATGAACCTAGGATCTTTTCTTTCCCCTTATTTTTCATTTCTAACATTAATAGTATGTGCCATTTTCCCTATTTTTTCTCAAATTTCCTAAGCATTTGCCAATCTTATGGTGTTTATGAAGAACTACTTTACTTCACTGATTTTCTCCATTGCTCTTCTACTTTCAATTGAATCCTTCTCTGATCATTTCTTTCTTCTGCATTGTCATCTGTTTCCTTTATGTTATAGTCTTACTTTCTAGTACCTCGTGCTATGAGCATAGATGTTAATAAATTAAGAAATCTTTTTTTCTATCTAACATTCTGTCATACATTGTGTCAAAGGACTCTGTCAATTCTCCCATCGAGATTCAAATCTGCTTTCCCCATCAAGTTTCAAAGGACTATATGACTATCTTGGTCAATCAGAAATAACATGATCTGGTAGTGCAGTCTGGTTATACAAGTGCTCTGGGAAGCTGCGTTAGAAAGATTGCAAATTGCAGCCCAGCCTGGGCCATTTAGCAAGACTCTTGGTCACAATTTTCAATGACTACAACTTGGCTGGGGATATAACTAAATGCAAAACCTTGGGATTGATGTCCAGTACCAATACACAACAATAAAACAAATGCAAAACGTATGATTAGCGTACAACCGTTTTAATCAATCCAAAGTACAAGAACACAGAATGCTGTATGATTGTCAGGCTGAGCTTCATGAACATCAGTGATTCTCATATGTCCCGGGTTTTAACACCATGTACGGAAGCACGAACTAGGCTACCTCATAATGGAAGATCATGTAGAAAGAGGGTAGCCACAAGGATTCTCCAAACGGTAACCAAAAACAGACCAGAGAACATATTTTTGTTTCTACCCAAAATTCACAAGACGAAATGTTATCTTCAATGTGAAGGCATTATAATGTGGAGCATTTTGTCATCAGGGAAGGGACTTCATGGCTGGGATTGGCGCATGTGGAAGAGACCCCATGGCACTGCCTCTCTGCCTCAGACACTTACCAGGTGCCAAGTCCCCCTGTCTTCTGATCTTGAACTTCCCAGACTCCTAAACCACAAGAAACAGCATTTCTATTGTTAACAACCTTTCCAGTTCATTCATTATTATTATAATTATTATTATTATTATACTAATCAAAGTGGCAAGTCCTCTGCTTTAAATTCTCAATCTTCAGAGAGGCTGTCCCAGGCAGTGACATGCACATGAGAGGTGAACTTGTCATCTGAGATTTGTTGGAATTTTTTAATGAGTAGTATGCAATTTTGTAGTTGTTGAAGATACATAAAAAAATCTTTTTTCCCACATTAATGAAGAACCACAAGGTTTTTATTTGCTGAGATTTGCAGTTGGTTACAGAGTGTATCATTGTGTAATTCATAGAAAGGTCAATCAATAAACTCTCCACATTGAAGTTATGGTAAAGGTAAGAGAGTGATTTATCAAAAATATTTATACCTATACAATTTATGAATTTTAAGTATTTTATTTATAGTACTGGTGATAGTTATACTTGCTATAATCCCCAGTCATTTCAAATTAAAAATCAGCTCCAAGTGAAGAAAAACGTTATTATTCAAATCCTTAAATCTCATACACTTATTAGTACTTAGAGCATTTGAGACTGATTTTTATTTAAATCAATGTGTGAAGTAGCATTGTATATACTGATATAATTACTACTTAAAGGTAGAATGAAACTCCTCAAAATATAATGGAAAGTGAAAAATAAACCTGAGAAGGTTTAGTGAACAGATCATTATATTATATTAATTTTCCTACTTCACTGAGCAATGTTCAAGAATGGCTGAGTATACAGGACCAGCCACTGTCGGTAAAGTCCCATAAGTCCTGTTAGTGACTTCCTGAATTCCTATTGTTCATTTTTACTAACACTGTTAGAATGGGAAAATAAAGAGTACACTCAAAAATAAGTGACAAGACCTTGGGGACAGTCCAAGCTCTGCCACTGTTTCCTTCTTACCAATCATGTGACCACTCTAATCTCAGTATTCTATGCAAATTTCCTTAACTGTGTATTTCTAGATAATCTGCTAGCCCTACCAAGACCCAACGACCTTAAAGAAAGCTATAGAACATAAATTTTGCCACTCATAATTTTAGAGTTATTTAGAAAGTATCAATGGCTTCAGAATGCTCGCTTCTCCAATGTAATGCCATTCTTACCAATCAGGAAAAATGTTCCAAGTACCCAAAATGTATATTTAAACTCTAATAACTATTAAGGTTCATTGAGTCTATGGCATGAAGCCATCAATATTTTTTAATTCTTTGTTTATCGGTTGAAACTCAGATCCTGTCAACCCTGTAACTTGATAAAATGGATACAGATCGCCTCACCTAAGAAAAGGAGATCCATCTGTTATATCTTAAACGCATCTGTTCATCTGCTAAATCCATTTGTCAAATTCATTTAAGTTCATAGAGATTTCCGCTAAGTGCATAAAATGATATGTGAGAAACCTCATTTCTGAGACACGGGAGTAGAGGCAGGGGAAAGAAGGTTACTCAAAGCTCCCTATTTTTTCTAAATGTTGTAAATGATTTTAAAGTATTGCAACTAAAGTGTGTGAAGCATTTTTAATCTGCTTTGGAATCTGCCCTTAGATAAATGCAAAATAATCATTTTTAGATTATACAGTTTTTAACTTTTAACCTTGAATATAGTTTACCTATTATACATGAGACATTTTATATGTTTGTGTATATATGAGAAATAAGAATGATAAAATATATATTATATATGCATATATATATATATATATATATATATATATATATATATATATATGGAAAGAGAGATTTACATTTATAATTATATTTTTAAAAAACTCAGACATCACTTGTAACCTGGAACTTCCTTAGTTTTTGATTGGAGGAAATTAACAAGGCATTTTGCATTTGTGGTGAATTCCACTGTTCTCAATTTAACACTGCACCATGATCACGAAGAGGATTTTTCCAGGGTCCACAGATTCCTGAAAAAGGTCGACAAGATAGATCCAGAGGACACCTGAGTTAGAGAAATTGATTCAGACTATTGTTTGTCCTTTAAGCAAGTGACCTTCCTTCATATTTTATTAATCTTCATGTCATCCAAGGTCTACTTTTTTTCCTGTCACTGTCCACCATAGTCAATATGATATTAAGTCTTGCTCAAATCAACACCATAATGTAGTATATGCTGCTGTAGCTTTACAATATATCTGCAATTTTCTGTTACTAATAATATAAACCACTCTGTTCGAATCTGAACCTTCCTTGTGCTCATCTGTGCATTGACAGCATACTAATTTCTTTCACTGTAAATTACACAGGTTCACCCCGGAAGGAGGGGGTAAGTTGTCCATGCAACCAATGCAGAGAACTCTAAGATATTTAGAATAATACTGTGTCTTCAATGCCTTTTCCCCCATTGTCTCCAATCATTTAAAAAGTGGGCACACCCTCTCACAGCAAGCACTTTCCAGTCTGTGAGGTAGGAAGCTTAAATTTCAGCTTGTGGATTATTTAAAACTTGTTCACATTTACAGATTATTAAGAAGGCTTCCATAACCCCCTTTTCTGTTTTAAAGCAAGGTTAAAGAAATAGACAAAGTGATATCTCTATCTATTTAGATATAAATATAGATTAATAGATAGATTTATATATGAAAGCTGAATTAACATATCTATATTCTTTTTTGCCTAAGGGCTTAACCACATACCATATTCTGTGGATATTAAGCAGAGAATACACTTATCTCAGACCTTAGAGTCATGGTTCCAAACCTATGTTCTTTTAAAAATAATTCAAGAGAATTTAGGTATCACTTTATGGCAGTTTCTAAGAAAGCATATCAAATGTCCATGGAATGGAGTTTGAGGGTAACATCGCAGAGGGCTGTGGGCTGGATGCCCTAGCTGGATGAGCGACTTATTTGTAAAGGGCCTCCAAGTGGCTGATTGGATCTGGATTTATCAAGCACCAAGACCACAGCCTTGAAGGTCATATTAAAAATCTTCCAAACAGCGTTTAAGACACAGAGAAACAAAAGGATGAATAGAGCTACAACAGCCTTGATGGTCCAAAGGTATATGTGAAATAACATACAGAAAAAGGAAAGCTGAACCATCTAGAAATGATTAACACAATGTGTAATCCATGTGTTTCCTCCTGGAAGAGAAATATTATAACCATTGGATCAGACTTAATAATGGTATTACAGTAGACGTCAGTTATGGCAGGAGAATAAACATTGGAGCAAAAGTGTAAGGGGAAGTACAAATCATCCTTTGGAATGCCATGTGAAGTCCAAGTCATGTCACTGCAGTGAAAAAATTCTCCCTTTTTTAGTGTATATGGGGATATATTGGAAGGGCTTTGTACCGAATAATGGAGTTGGGGCCCAGTAGCCCTGAATATTAGATAGAGGATGAACTAGAATAATTTTAAGATAAGTTTTGACCCTAGAATGAAAAAAAAAAATCTACACAAAAGACGTGGAGCCCTGCAGAACTCGGTTGTTGTTGTTTTTATTTTTATTTATTTTTTTGACAGTGTCTCTCTTTGAACTCAAGGCAATTATCTGCCTCACCTTCCTGAGGGTGACCTCAGTTTTCTAAGGTGCTATTGTTATCAAAACAAAAAAGATGGTTGTTTTAGAGTGGGTGTTTGAGGCTGGTTTGAAGCTGGTCAGTGGTTAAAGCGGATGCCTAGCAAGCAGTAAGAGCTAGATACCCGAGTTTGATTCCCCAGCTCCACATAAACTGGGCGTGGTGGCGCACTCTTGTAATCCCAGCACTCAGGGAGGCTGAGACAGAAAGACTGTCCTGAGTCCAAAGCTAGTCTGGGTTCTATAGTGAGTTCAGGACCTGCATGGACTAGAATAAGACCCTGTCTCAAAAAAATAATTAATTAATTGAATGAAATAAAAATAAAAATAGAGTGGCTGTTTGGCAAATAACCCAGCGGGAAGAGAATTATCTCCTAACTTGAGTCAAGGATGAGAGCAAGTGGGAATACTTGGTTTGGGGTAACACACCTTGTGTGCAATGGGAAGTGTCACTGCTGACCCCAGAAGGAATGCAGCCTCCAAGGGGAAAGAGAAAAAGGAGTTAGTTCACCTGTGACCTACAGTTACTTGGGCAGGTATGGGAGAAGAAGAGGTTTTTCAGTTTCTGTAGTTTCCTGGGTGTTTGGGGCTCGGGCAGTGAGCCTCTTTAATTCTCCCATGTCACTCCAGCGATGCCTTTGTTTTCCAAATAGGATGTGTGACAGGGGAAACAGAAGCACACTTTCTTCCCCATATTTAGTAATTGAGTGGGTCCTAGCCGTTGGGGTCCTTGTAACAGGTGGCGGTATCTTGAGTGAGAATGCAGTGACATTTTGTTGCAGTTAAATCTTGGGAAGTGTTATTTAAAAATAAAATAAATAATGTCATCTATGAAAATAATACCTCCTATTACTTCCTTATGGGGGAATATTCTCCACATATCCTCATCCACTTTGTTTTAAATCCAACAATGTGTGGTTTTCCAAAGAGTGAAAATTCTTTGGTGTGCTTTTAATGTTCTGTTTAAAACTAGTATGATCCTTAGTATATTATCACCTTCCGTGTTCTAGATTTTTATGATCCTAAACGTAGGGTCCCACATTCAAAAGCCAAATGAACCATACAGGCACAAAAAAGAACTAGAATAGGGAGGTGTTAAAATAGCTAGCATGTGGGTAACTTTTATTGGATTCTTAACACTGGAATTGATTAATTCCTTGAGCCCCACTTAAGGATATTTTCAACTCATTTAAAAACAAACAAATGAACTGAAGCACAATGAGTATGTCACTTGTTGAAGTACAAGAGACAAGATTTGAACACAGGCGGGCTTTCTCTAGAATTCGCACCTGAAACACAGGAAAGCTCTGCTCGTGCTGGAGAGTGAGTAAAAACCAGTTCTAACCAGGGCCGCCAGACTCACAGCCAGCTATGGCAAGCAGTAGTGCTGACCAAGCTAAGTATGTAACACTTGGGTGGTCCTCCAAATTACTTCTCAGCCTACCCCAATATGACTAGGATACAGAAAACAGTATATTTTTTTATAAAGAACGAAACTCCTCTTAATTCCATTTTAGAGGGTAATTTGGTTAAGCAACAACACCCCGACCAGCCATTTATAAATAAATATTTCCATATGTTATATGAAACCCTCCATTGTGAGTTCAAACTTCATTCTCTCACATGAGAGAAATTGTTTCGTTGTTTCTTCTGTGTTTCTGAACAATTTCTGATCTGCACAAAAGGAGGAAGAGATTTGGAATGAATGAATAAATGAATGGATTGATTTAAAAAAAAAGAACATCTGAGTGTGAAACGTTGAAACTCTACTCAGAATCAAATAATCTCCAAGAATGTCACATGTCACAAGCTCTTGGATTTAAAGGAGAATTTTTTACAAGGAAAAAAAAAGCTCACACTTCATCATCCATCATCAAAAGTACTTAGCATGGATTTTGCAATCTGGTGAAAAAAAAATTCCGAGTAATTCTCTCACTTGGCCTCGATTCCAAGGTCTTTTCTCAACTGACAGTTGTCACGCCCAGCCAATGAATTATAATAATTAATTCAATGCCTCAAGGGAAATGTCTCCCATACTTTCTGTCTTGCAATACAGTTTATTTCAGCTTATTCACAATGTACAAATGGGATGTTGGACAGTGAATAATTAACATGACTTTACTTTTTTATTTAAAAAATGAAGGAATTAGAAAGAAAAATACATGTTTGATCCCTAAAAAAAGATTTAGGGTTTCCACCCCACCCCCTTGAAATCTTACTGGGAGTGAGTTGGGCGCGAGTTGGGAGCCGAAAATAAAATGGGACATCACATACCAAGCAAAGATGAAATCTGTGCAGCTTCCTCCCATAAAATCTGTAAGAACTCCTAATCATAAATATAAATTTTTCTTAGGTAGTTCACCTCCCCAAGCACCATTTTTATATTGAAAGTAAAGCAGCAAGATAAATGTAAAAATGTTAAAATTAACTTATGCGCCATTTCTGTCATCCTAAGTAAAGTTTGTCTATTAGTCAGGCCAACTCCAATTTTAAAAATCCAAGATTATAATGTCCATGTATTTACTATATCAAAGCCCATGACAGCATCTGTCAATTCCTTTTGAAAGCAAATCAATAGACTTCTAATCCATTCTAGTCTCTATAAAGCATCTTCTATATTTTCTGTGATTTTTTTTCATTTTTTCAAAATCCCCCATATCCTGAGAAACAACATTCTATAGCAAATTTGACACATGCATGCATGCGCACAGACACACACACAAACATGCTCACACATTTTAATTATTCTGCATTAACCATAGTCAACATTTCCAGTTATATCGATTTTACAGCACTTTTAGATTTATGGCAATGAAACACTTTTTAAATATCATACAAGAGCTCTCAGGAAACTGAACACAAAATGGTATTCTAAGTAGAGGCTGGGATTGGAGGCATTTGATAAATTGGAATTGGTATTTAAGGTTTACATCAAAGACAAACATGTTGGATCTAGACAAAATACAGATTTGGACCTCCGTATACCCTGGTCTTTTGCCAAGTATACACACAAAGCCAACGTCCTTGAAGTCCTACACACCATTACTGAAAGAGCAGACTAGAAACATGTCTGTATGTGCAAAAAAAAAAAAATTAGCTCTTAGGGAAGACCAGTTTTTCTCTCTCAGTTTGTGATCTGGTTGGAAGGACAGAAAGAAAAAAAAAGATTTTACAAATATCCAAAGTTGAGAATAAATTTATCTGTGCCCTGAAAGACACAAAAGTATACCTTCCTCAGAGTAAGAAGCTGTGACGTATGGCATTCCATGTTACCACGCTAAATGTCACCAAACATGAGCTCATGCCACAAAATTTCAAATCAGGGAAAGTAATTTCACTATACTGAGGTTGGCAAGATGAAGAGAACCCCAAAATTAATTTGGGGTGAAATGCTAGGACACGTGTCCCAGAGAATCAGAGAAACGAAGACTATGACACCGTCAGAGGCAGGAGAATGTGTGACGTCAGTCACCAGAGTTCCACTGTGAGATACTGGAAGGGTTGGAAACACGTGAAATTTAAAGTGATGACAAATGACAATCATGCGAGATTGACAAAATACCATCAATCCTTAAATTCAGGAAGTGCAATAAACCCGCGGTATTACAAAGAAAAATATCGTGTGCTTCTTTATGCATTAGTGAAATGAAGAATTATAGAGTTGGAAAGCTAAAACAGGGAAAGAAAAAAGAGGGTGAGAGTAAAAATAGATCAAATAGTAGAAGAGAGGACTGTGAAACAGGACACAGTTTGTATTTTTCTCCACTGAAAACTTTAAGTACGCTTGAGCCAATCCTGTTAGCAAAATACACCACTCTTTCCCATTAGATGTTTTTGTGTGTGGGAGAGCTCATTAAATTATCTCTTGGACCTTGTTCTCCTTGAATAATCAAAATCTGAAAAACATGAAATTGCTCAAATATTCTGGTAAACAAGATTTTTCTCATTCCTAACCAGGGGAAGAAGAAGAAAAGAAAGAAAAAAAAAAAGGAAAGAAAGAAAATAACCTACTGGCAACACAGCATTATTTAAGTTTTATTCCATCCTGTTTTAAGCACTTGAAGCCAGCCATTGGGTCTGTCATTCAAGTTGTTTTTAAATTTATGATTATTCTTGACATTTGAAAGGAAATAACACCCCTTCATGTGACAGGCCTAGAAACTTAAGTATATTTGGGCTTTCTGAACTGCCCTGCTGTTAAATCTTACCTAATACACTGCCTTATGTTACCACACCTGAGCTCCTGTTTTATTTTATCTGCCTGTCTGAGAAGCGGCAAATGGCACACCGAACACTCTGGACTTGGCAACAGGAAGTCAGTTCCATGGCAACTGCTGGGGGTAGATGAGGATGTCTCCAGGGACTGGATCAATATTTAAGTTGTTGTAAGGAGAAGCACACCAAAGAACTCATCCATGTGCCTCCAAAAATGTTATGCCTCTTGACTCTGCCTTCCTATGGCGATGTCTTTTTTTGCTATTAAATGACTGCACAGCCTGGGAAAGCATGACAGGTTTTATCAGCCTTGACAGCTGTCTAGAAAAACAGCAGGCAACCTAAAACTTCAGTGGCTGTGTGCTGATATCTCCTCAGGTCCTAGCAGAGTTCGCAGATTTGAGTCTGATCAGCAGGCAAATGGAAGCCCTCCCTGCTGAGTGTGTCGAGGTTCTTCAAGGAAGAGTTCTTCTTGTGCAAGATTTCATTTGACGCCCTCGATATATTTATTGGAAACATCTACGCTATGAAAATAGCCCCAACACATGAATTTCTTCCTCATACCTTTCAGTGCCAGGCATCCTCCAAAGGATGCAGCCGAAAGCCCAGTAGCTAGCACGCCTTATGAGCAGCTCAGAGCCCAGCGTCCCACCTCTACATAACCATCACCTCATTCTCTCTGAGACCACCTTGTATTGAAATCCTTCCCATGCCCTCCCCCAACTCCTGCCAATCATCTCTGGCCCTTTCTTCAACTCTACCCCCTGTCTGTCTTTTGCCCTTCAGAGTTTTCAAAAAAGAAATTACAATGAAATGTCTCATACTTTCACCACTCTCTGACCTTTTAAACTGCAGAACTGTCTTCTGCCTTTGTCATACATTGAAACTGCTTTACCTGTGAGAGCCGTTATTTTTTTCAGCCAAAGCCCCCCTTGTCCCGTGTTATCAAGTGCCTATTTTAACCCTGAAGCTTCCGTTGCTGTCACTTGTGACACGACCCACTTGTTACTTTCTGCCAGGCAAATTTGTAAAATATAAATGACAAAGATTGTGAAGTCAGCGACCTGAGGTTCTATTCCTGGTACTAACAATACTAACCACCTGTGTGACTTAACCTTTTGAATCTAAAATGTTTTCTTAGTAGAAAAAAAACTATAATAAACCCCTACCTGCCTTTAGAGGGTCACTATGAATGGACTCAGAGTGTACTTTAAGCATCTAATTGCATAAAGAATGGTGCACAATGCTTGTAGGGTTGCATATGGTTACATTCTCTCCTTTGTTTCTCTCTCTGTTTCTGTCTCTCTCTCTCCCTCTCTCCCCCCCCACCCTTGCCCCTTAACCTATCTGCTCTGTTCCCTGAGCCTCGTGGAAATGGAAAGTGTCATCGTCCAGGACAAGCGTGTACATTCAGAAGCAGAGAAAACTGGGCTCTAATCAAGTACTACCTTTTAATTATTTTAATCTGATTTATTTTTAGTTCCGAAATTATTTAAGATTCCCAAGAAACTGCCAAACTAGAACAGAGAGATATCAGGCACTCTTCTCTACGGTAATCTCAACATATGGTGCCTTACAAAACCATGATACAATAATCTGACCCAGGAAACTGATATTGGCACTGTCCTACTCGTGTGACTCCAGGTCTCACTAGAATTCAACAGGTTATTATGTGCGTTCTCAGCAGTGCAGTCAACTGTTGTTTTTAACTACACAACACTCACCTAAGTTTAAGACTGCAGAGTAGGAGTCATCAATCAGAAACTCTCTCCCAAAATGTGCAGGAGGATAATGGGAGGTCCTTCACATAAAACTCACATGCACCTAATCCGCTGTCAATTACAACTATTGATTCTGTTTGCTCACCAGCTGGGTTCTGTCCTGGAGCAGAGCAGAGGCTCTGGATGCAGAGGACCTGGCTTTCTGTCCCTGCCCTGTATGGCTAGTGGGTAACATTTAGATGCTTTTTCTTGATCAGCGAATGGGCTTAATAAGAATGCTTGCCTTATTATTGGTTTTGAGAAAGTTTAGACAATATTTCTGAGTATTTCGAATGGTGCCTGACATCGAGTAAGCACTGAAGTGTTAGCTCCTTATTATCTTTATAGTGCCTACCACTTAATAGGGCGATAATAAATGCCACTTTGTGTTTGTGTTTTATTATCCTTCTTGCCCTCTAACTGTTGGTTTATTGGGTTCTGACCTCAGCCATCCTTCTCATTAAACAGAGAGTTTCTATAAATCCTTATTCATTCTCAGAATTTAACTCATTCCCAGGTCTGTCCATCCATGCTCTTTTGTTTTTTTTTTTTTTTTTTACTTCCAGATCTTGTGATACAAGCTACAAATTGACATCTCAAAATGAAGCTCTTTTTCTTTTTTTGGTGTTGTTTTGCTATGAGATGCTGTGGCCTTGGAGTGGCTCTCTGTGTGCTAATCCACAATCAGGAAGTAGTGGGCTTCCTGCAGGGAGAGGGCAAGGAATATTTTCCTCCATCTTTCTCTCCTCCCTCGCTACCCACCACTGGAGTCAGGGAGGAGTTGGCCAAGTTGGACAAGAAGGAAGAGGAGACGATGTTAATCAGCCCAGGCAGGTAGTTGGACAGATGCCAAAGCAGGGTCACCTTGGCAGCAGGGAACATAAGCACAGGGCATATTGTGTGGGTTTGTTGATGTTTGACCAAGGAGTTCTCCAGTCCATGTTGGAAGGACGGTGCTTTCATTTTTTAGGACGGTCATGGCAACCACACACTAAGCAGCTTCAGGTGCTGTTTGACAAACCAAAAAAGTCAAAATTAAGGTGTGGGTGAGGCTACTTTCTTCTGAGAGCCGTGGAAAAACCTCTATCCCGTGTGTCTCTCCCAGATTCCAATGGTGTCGGGCAGTCCGCATGTCTTGGCTTGTAAGAATTTTGCCTCAGTTTGTGACACTGTAGTTCCATGGTGTTTCTGTGCCTTTTTTCTGCCTCTAAGTTTTAGCTTTAATTGGATTAGCCCCACCCTAATGACCATGTAAAGTTAAAGCTTGACTACGTCTACAAAGATCTTACTCCCTAGCACTGATCAAGCAAAGACTTTAATACAGAAATTAGGGAAGAAGCAAAATTCAGCTCACAAAAAAAGATGAGCCACAGGATAACTAAAAGCATTCCTTCAACCTTCTCCTCTTTTCCAGAAATTGGATAATATACTATTATCCATTAGAAATAAAACTCACTACCAAGAAGTAGTATGAATGAAAGCATATGGCTACTAGTGCTAGAATTTCATTCTAAGGGGACCTGAATCTCTTTTAGAGCTTATAACACTAAACAATTTTCTGCAAGAAAAAGAAATAACTTCTTTTTTCTATGAAAGTGTAGAGAAAATCAAAGGAGGATGTATGGAAAAAAAAAAAAAAAGAACATGGGACAGCCCAGACTGGACATTTTTCTTCTGCAGCCCAGGTTTCCTGGAAGGCCCAAAGAAATAAAGATACTCATGTGTTTTCAGCCTGCCGATGACGAATTGTACAGATTTTATCAGAGTTGGTGCAAGGGACATACAAAAGAGGAGAGTTTAACATTGAAGATATTTGAATAATGTAGGTAATTATCTTAGCTATCCCATAATAGCAATAACGTAGATTGAATGTTTCATATTCCATCAATTTACTTCTCACACTTGAGGGCAGTAGATGTTCAAGATCAAAACCTGAGTGTGGTTGAGACCTAACGAGGAACCTCTACATGGTTTCCATATGTCCATCTCTTGGTCGCTGTGTTTTCACTTAGTGGAAAGAGAAACAGAGAAAAAGACAGGAAGAGGTAGAGAAACAGTGGTCATCCAGTCGCTTTAAAACCATAGTCAAGTCTACTCACATGTCCTCTTTTAACATTATTTACTTTTTAAAGACTCCATCTTTAATTAAAGCCACCTTGGGAACAAGACCTCAATATATCATTGGGAAAAGATATGACTCAACTCATAGTCAATATTCAGATTCTTCATGTTCAAAAGAAGTAGTACCACCGATCGTTAACACATGGGTTTTATACCTTTACTGTAGGACCCTTCTGTAAAAAATTTTGTTCTCATAGATGTTCTCACATGATAATATACCTTATTGTCAGTTTTAAAAAAAATTGATATGGCATTGAGGGGGAAGACTAGATCTTGACTGTCAGCATATGACTGTGATCTCGTGCCTAACACTTAATTTTAGTAGTAAGATTCATATAACCCCTTGAAAAGAGCAAATGATTTACTCTAGAGATCTGTGACTGTTTATTGGTTTTATTCTTGCTCTTCAAATTTAGTATATTATTCTATGGAAGAGTATGTGATATGATTTAATCAATATATTTTCCATATACTTTTTTGTTTCAGTTCCCCCACAAGTAAATATGATTGAAAGAATTTGGAATCAAGAATTTGGGTGAAGGATTGTGGTTGGCCTATAAAATGTTCTCTTCTGGAAGAGAGAAACCAGACATGGTATAAATATGTGGTTTTGTTTACTTAGAAGAAACACCACACAGGCAATTTTGAAGTGATGTATCTTTTGAAAATATTAATTACTCATGACTTAGGATTGAAAATTTTTAGCATCAGATACCAGAAAGAGACAAGACTTGTACTGGTTGATTTCTTAAGACCATAATATAGTGCAAGCCAGCAAGAATCTAAGCAAAAAAGAATGGATATGGCCGTCATGAGATATTTTGTGGTTTAATTACTTGACTGCTAATCGTGATTTTCCGTTGCTCAGTCTTGCATAACCAATGGCATCAGTTGTTTTGGTTCTTACAAGGAAAGGAGGAAAACCAATAAAAGATAATTTAATATGTAGGTAACTCTCAAATGGCAAGAAAATTGGAGCATTTCTCCTCCTGCCTGTCCTTAGTAGAGGACATCTTCTGTGGTATTAGTTCTGGGCAATTCTGACTGTCCTTTGCAATTGGCCTAACAAAATGGAAAGACCACAAAATGTCAACAAGCAAAGAGACACAAGAACCCGTACACGTGTTTGAAAACTTTCCTCTACGAAGTTTACACCAAGAGGACATAAAAGCTTTAAGGACACCTATGGCATTTCTTGCAGCATTTAAATATATTGCTAAACAAGTTAAAACAACTGAGTTTTCATATCGAATCTAAGGCTCAAATTTTCATTACTTATTAGATATTAGTTTTTAAAAAGAAAATGTGCTTATTTAGGGTAAACGAGAGATTATTTTGCAGTACTTCTAGAGAAATACAGAAGGTCAGTACTATTTAAACATATGTTCTTTTCACCTTCTGAACAGGTTGCTACATATACAACAGAGTAGAACAATCTTTTAATAGTATTCATCAAAGAATAATGGTATTTTCTACCTCACAAACCCTTTGTTGCAAACTTTATGAAGTTTTAAGCATGACAAAATACAGTTTCAGGTTACATGTTAATGTTTGATTAAAATCCTGACTATGTAATTGGAGATAAAATGTAAACCTTACTTTTCCATACTTATCAAATACAACACTAGAGGTTAGTTCATGCTAAAACACTTTTACATATCATCTCAAGTGTGAATGATTTTTTTGCTACATTTAAATAAGGATCTGGAAACATATATTTTGTAAAATCGGAAAGAGA
Source organism: Ctenodactylus gundi (assembly GCA_004027205.1). NCBI lineage: Eukaryota > Metazoa > Chordata > Mammalia > Rodentia > Ctenodactylidae > Ctenodactylus > Ctenodactylus gundi. Next base: position 82,237 of record PVKB01004755.1, read on the forward strand.
AAAAAATGAGGTAAACATTTCTAACAAAACTACCAGGGAAGAAAAATGTCAGTACTCACTTTCAAGTCTTGGAATAGAACGCCAAAATCTAAAGTGCAATATACAACTAAAAAGCATTAGTGCTTGAAAAACATAGCAATGCATTGATTATAAGTATTGGTATTGTTGTTGACCGGCTACAGTTTTGTCCCCGTTAATTATATGGAAATTTCAAACTCACCTGTGAAACAATGTCAGTGGAGTACCACAAAATAGAAAATTCTGGATAATCTTACACTACCGACATGCCATACAGAAAGGCTGCATAAATAATTTTTCAGGTTGCCTAGACAGCAGTAACCTAAAATTCAAAATTAGGTTCAGATTATCCTGGAGAGGGTAGAATACAAACTCAAGTCTAGTCTTAAGAGCTAGGGCATAAACAGCAAAAGACTGTAGGCAACTGACACCCATTACAACGAGAAAGATTTCAACCAAAAGACTTGGTAAGGAAACAAATGCATTTTGTAAAAGTATTACATGTAAAATAAATTTATAATAACAAAATGTCAAAAATGAAAAAAAACAGTCAACTTTCTGTCAGTGAAAGACTAAAATTGAAGAACAGATAGAATTTAAATAAAATATTCACAAAGTTCTAAATTTATATGATTCTAAGAATTTGTTTGTAGCTTTTACATAATCACAGTTCCCTTCAATTAGAGTATATCTGGTCATACAGCTTAAATTAGCATTCATTAGAATGCGAAACAGACAATATATTCAACAGAAAAAGTTACTGAGAGAAAAATGAAACATTCACTTCAAATATTTGCTTCTCTGTGAATTTAGTGTTGATGTTGAGTAGAACTTTTTGAAAAAAGAACAACAGCACAAAGTTAAGTATTTTGCCTAACTTGTGACATGGTGTACTCTGAGTACTCTTAAAAGATATATTTTTGTTTCAGTAGGGAATTAGGAGTAGTAATAGAAAATAGAGAAGAACTAGATAAGACGTTTAAATTGTTTTCACTTAATTGTGAGTGTACTAGTAAAAATCCCACAAAAAAAACACTATGTAATTTTTTCCCAGTCTGAATAATGAAGGGGATCAATTTGAACCAAGTTAGGACTAATGTTAATATTCAATATTTTAACTACCTAATATTTGCTTAAGTCCTGAAACAATTCTGTTTATTTTTAAACTGTTTGTTTTGAAAATTTTTAATCATGTATTGTAATTTGTCGTAGTTTCCTCTGATACTCAGATTCCACAAGCATCATTATTTTTCTTTTTTATCTTGTCTGATTTATTCCTCATTGTGAAAAATCGCCAGTTGTATTGTTAGGTATTTTAGAAAAACAGAAAAGCAAATAATAATGTTCAATATTATGACTCAGTTTGCCATAGGATATGCAAGCACCTGCTTAAACACTATTTAAGGTTCATCTGAGAGGATGTTTCTAGAGATCATCATTTAAAAGAAAAAAATAAAGACTATTATTTTCCCATCATGAGTTGAAATCATTCTGATTGTTGAGGGTCAAAATAGAACACAAGTTGGAGGGAAGATGAGTTCCCACTTCACCTTATCCTTTCCCTTACCGCTTGAGAAAAACAATCTTGTTCCTCAATGGTCTTGACTCTCAGACTTTCACATTTGGGCTGTAAGCTACATCATGGCTTTCTGTCTCTCAGGCCTTGGAATGCTACTAAGGTGTCATAGGTCTCCAACCTGCAAATGGCTGATGATAGGACTTCTTGTGTCCCACATTATATATATATGGCTTTTTTCAAGAACCATGAGTAATACATACATTAAATATTTAATGACTTTTTAAAAAGTAGAGACATTTTTCTAATTATCCTTTATAGCAAAATATGAAGACAAATATCTATACTGCATGCCTTCTAGCTCCTCTCTAAAATAAACCTTTCCCACCTAAGAGAAGTCATTTTGTTGACTTTGACAACAATTACTCTTCTGTTTCTCACTGGGTATTACTGATTTTCATGTTCTGTTTTGTATACATTTTAAATATGGTGCTTAAGTCTCTCTTAAATGCATCGATATTTTCTTTGCATCTTACTTGTCGAAAAACAAAATTGAAGGTTCGGTTTGTAGAACTTTCCATGACTTAGGTTTTGCTTATCGTGCATCCAATATGTGGCAAGGTGCCAACCACTGAACCACTTAAAAGAAGTAGAAGCATTGAGCAAGTAAATAGCAATAAGCAGCAGTCCTGGTCCTCAAATTACAGACTTGGAAAACTACTTTAAAGTAAACACCATAAAGCTTCAAAGTAAAATGAGTAATTTTTTTGTTTGGGTCAAGACAAGTACAAGATGGTCTTGAATCAACTTCCAGGCTGTAAGGAAGCTTTCAAATACTAGAACCATGTCAAAATGACTTCACTCTACACAAACGGCTCTCATTGTCCTAGGATGGAACTGTACAAATGTCAACAAAGATAATAATTTTAATAGATTTAACCCCACAAGTCTGTTTAAATTTCGTGAGTTAACAATAATACGCAGACTTCCACGCCAACACATAAAATCTATTGAAAACTTTTGGGAGGTGCTATGGATCCAACTGTTTTGTAATGAATAAATAAAGAGAAAGAATTATACATTTATCTTGTCTTTACTATTCCACTTGCACAATGCATAGTCAGTAAGTAAATGAGAAGTTTTTATTTATAAAAGTGTTTCAAAAAATCTGAAGAAAAAATAGCCTCATTTATAATCCTTTCTTTGAACATCAGCAGTTCTGCGATCCTCTAAGAGACAAGCATGTATGACCCATCACTTGATGAAAGACGAAGCACCATCTGACTTAGTCCAGCCAAAAGTGCCAAAACTCAGTGTGATTGAGCCTCTAGGAAAGAATCAGTCTGTGGGAAATACTTCAGAGGAATAGACTTAGTGCTGAAGACCAATTTAACGTGGAGTCTTGACTTTCTTTAAATATTTTATTTTAATTTCATTGATAGTTGCTGAAATGGTTTTTCTTCTAGAGACCTTTTAACATGTGCTTGGTTTTCTTACTGTATACAAGCGACTACACAATATGCAATTGTCCAGGAGTAGCATACCTCCTGGGGGTGTGGCTGCAGTAGGGTTAACGAGCTCGTTCATTTAACTACTTCACTCTCCAGTCTGTCCAAGTGCTGGATTCATATTTGTGCCATAGCTGGAACCAGCCTTTATTAGTTTAAATTACAGATATTATGCCAATAAATTGAATTGATCTCATTTGGTATCTGCTACAGCGTTGAGGTAAAGGAGATAGGTAGGTATTCTGTACAGGTCTTGTCCTCCGAGACATCTGAAAAAATTCATCACCCAGTGTAGATCATTGTAAGTTGACTGCGTGGACATTAAAAGAACTAGATTCTCAAAGCAGTTTTTAGATAGATTTATTTATAGTGAATCAAAACTTTGAATTAGCCGATTTTCCCCATTACTTTGTTGTTGACTGTGTTCTCCGGTCATACCCAGGGGAACTTTATCTTTGAAGTTCCTTTACGAGGAAATAATAATAATTATAGTAATTTAATTTTACATTCCAAAGTGCTCAAGTTCTTATTTATAAGGAATAATTTGTGGTCTGCAAGAGCCAGTATATGACACTAGAACTTTTAAGCTTTAAAAGGAAGAAAATAAAAATTTAAAATTATATTGATGAAATTATGAAAAATGAAAAGTTGAAAAGAGCTGCCTAATCTTTTTTATCTTTTCTTATTCTCACTTTAAAAGAATACTACATGCAGCAATATTCTGAACAAAACCAATGGAAGTACAAACTTTTATTCGCAGAAATAGAGCATGTATCTTAGTTTATCCATAGTTTTGTAAGTGTCAAAGCAGGTCTATTTATTATCCTATAAGTGTGCACATAAAACAAATTAAATATGGCATAGATAGACAATCACATGAAATTTAATAATACAAAACTTCTAATACTACAATGTCATATTAAATAAAAATGAATTAATGGAATAAATTTTTTAAAATTTCATTAGGCTTAAATGTAAATAGCAAAGAGCTTTGGACAGTTTAAGAAAGGCCAAGAGAAAGGCAGGAAGATTTTTTTTTTTTTCATAATCGCAAAAGACAAGGATTTTTTTTTTCAGACAAGAAACATAAAAGTGACAGAGGCAATGTATGTACTCATGTACACAAAGTTTATCAGACAGCACATGCCAAAACGTGTCACTCAAGCAAAGTGTGAATATCCAGGTTTCAGGAAAGATGGAGATCAGGAAACTGCTAGCTATGTCCACACAAATTTGAGGATATGTTTTTCAGCGTCTTGGCCTACTTAGCAACTCTTCTATCTCCATGTGAAAATTTTTGTAAATCAGGGATGATCTGCCTCACATTGACCCAACTGATTTTTCTATTAGAAAAAGGAGAATTCTCTAAGTAGGGCTGCCCGCATGAGCAGAATCTTGTAACACACTGTGTGTCAAGTGACCGATACAAGAAAATGTAGGTCTAATACCTTACACCAATGAACTCTGGATTTAGTTTGTAAATGGGGTAGTTTCCAGAGAAAATGTTCTACCATCACGTTTGGTAGGTTTTCATTAAGAAGATCATACTATGTGTCCATACTTAGTTTTTATAATATTCTATTACCTTACTAATACACTTAGGGTATTGATGATAATATCATACTACAGTTTATTTTTGTCTTCACAATGACGTCTTCACTAGAGATAACTTGTTTGTATATTTCACATCTGAGAGATTGTTCCCCTTGGTATCTTAGCCACTTTTTCATCACTGTGACTCAATAATCAACGCCCACAGCTTAGGGAGGAAAGATTTATAGCAGCTCACAGTGTCAGAAGGTCTCAGCCCCTTCATGGGCGGGCAGCTGGAAAATGGTGGAATCCCATGGCGGGGCTGCAGATAGAGCTCGAACCAGAGTTCCTGAGGCAGAGATCCTCACAGCATGGTGGAAGAGAGAGAACGAGAGGAAGGGTGAAAGCAGCACAGGCCCCTCCCTGGTCAAACGCCAAGCACCCACCCTCTCCAGCCAAGCCCCGCCTTCCAACTCTATACCTTATCCACAGGAACAGGCTTTTGGGGGACTTTTTAGGTCCAAACCATGACACTTTGTAAATTCAGGGTGTCCAAAAGATTATCACACACATGTATGTATTTATTTATAATAAAAAGTATTTGCTCACAATTAATTTTTCTTATAATTGAGGTAAAACTAACACTAAGAGAAAAATTAGAGAAGTACTAAATTAATTGTGTCATGTCTTCAAAATTTGTCATTCATAGGAAAAATAAACTTTTGGGATGCCCTGTAATCTTTAATGAATGACATCAATTTTCAATAACACAATAAAAAGAAATATTAATAAAGAATCTTAGAATCTCTCGTTACATTGCGTATATGTTATTCCACATTTTCTTCTAATAATTTTCCACACCTCCTACCAACTGTTTGTGCTATTGTTTCTAACTGTTCTTTTCTTTTCCCATTGAAATTCTGCTTTATTATTTGAAAGTCATAATTTGAGCAATATTGAGCACAGAGAAGGCAGTGATGACTTAAAAATACAAAACAAAAATTCTACAACAATTAAAAAATTTCAGTCAATCTAAGACTTCAATACATTGAGGGGTACATGATTCAGGAATTTAAAAAATGTACTATGTATGCAAATTTAGCTTTCTTTTTGCTATATATGTATATATATATATATATATATATATATATATATATATATATATATATATATATATATACTTTTTTGTTCATGCATGAATTCCAAATTTTATAACATATTAAAGATATAGAATTTGAGATATCAATGAGCATCTCTGATCATCCTTTTTCAGAGATTCCCCTTTTTCCTAGCTGATAATTGTCCCTTTTTCTACCCTGTCACTTGTTTGGGGCCTTTTTATGCCTTTATTACTTGAATTTCACAAGAAGGACACTCGTCTATAGTTGGCCTTTTGTTTGGTCATTTCATTAGGCATTATTCATTCAAGGTCGTCCCATTTTTGTTCAAAATATCTTTCTTTAAGGCTGCATAGTATTTCATTGTGTATAAGTACCAAAATATAAGCTACTAGATATTAGTCTTGTTGGGACTTTTGTCTACCAAGAGACACATGATACCAAAACTAAAGCTGATAATGACACCAAACAAAAATGCCCTGTTTTATTTAAAGAATGTTCAGTTATTCTCACCTAACCCTGAAGGACACATACAGAAATTTGTAAATTTTCTTTTTATTTTATTTAGAGCCTATAGTAAAAATGTTAATAATGCAATAAATATTGATTGTGTTAAAATATAAATAGTTTATGGTTAGTATTGATTGCATTACACAACGCACTCACCATTCGCTTCAATGTTCATAATATCAACATAGTAAGTGGCAAAAGCTGGAAGTTGGACTGAGACTTGGCAAACTGAATAGATTTTTGGCAATATAAAATTTCCTTCAAATTGATATTGACTACTTTATCAGTTCCATTTGGGGTATCTAGTCAAATATTTATTGCAGTAGTGCAATCATGAACCTCACTTTCCTAGCAAATTCATGATTTGAAACTAAGAAACAATTCTCAGAAGATGTACCAACAGCCAACAGTTATATGAAAATAACAGTCAGCACCTTTAGCCATTAGAGAAATGCAAATCAAAACAACACTAAGATACCATCTTCCTCCAGGGAGAACGGCTTTTATCAGGAACTCTTAAAACAGTCAATGCCGATGGAGACACAGGAAAAGAAATTTTTCCACATTGGTGGTGCTGTAAACTGATACAAACATTGTGGAAAGCAATATGGAGATACCCCAAAAATCAAAAAAATAGATATACCGTTTGGTGTCTTTCCAAAAGAGTCATATAACTGAGATAAATACAAACCCTTGTTTATAGCAGCACAACTCCTAACAGTTAAATCATAAAAAATGTCAAAATGTCCATCTACAGATCAGTGGATAAAGAAAATATGATATATGTACACAATGGCGTATTATTCTGGCACAGAGATAGATTTGTGTCATTTACAGGAAAATGGAATCGCCTTGAGACCATTCTGCTTACAGAAGTGAATCAAACCCAGAAAATTAAACTATCACATGGTTTCTCTCACGTGATGAATCTAAAAAAGAAACCAAGAAAGAGGGATGATAGGAAACAGAGAAATCAATTTGTAGGATGTGAATGGGGACATGGGAGTAGGTGAGAGGGTGGGAACGGGGACAAGGAAGTGAACGTGAGGTTCACGCAATATGCAAATACCCCAGTTCCTCATGTTCACAGTAACTATTGCATATTGCAAATATACACTACCAAAAATAATAATCTTGGGAAAAAGAAATTGATTCTCTTTATAAAGTGCCACTTTGTGAATATAAAGTTCCTTTCTTCTACTTTTTAAGGAGACTTTGAAAGAAAGAAAGTTTATTTGGTTGGGATCATTCCTGTCCTTGTAAACCTGAGGTGATTACTAATGTCCATAACTCCCTTTACCAAGCACTTACAGAATAGTCTTTAAAAACATGCCTTTCTAACACTCTGAAGTGACTAATTCCAAGGGTTTTAGACACATTTTAACAACTAACAACATGCATGTTATATGTATTATATACATACAAACTCTCATTTTTTCTCTCTCTCTCTCTCACACACACACACATACACATCTCAGTAGCTTTCTAATACTTCTTTAGTTTTCTAGTCTCTCTTAAAAGTCAATAGGGACATTTATTTCTAGTCTTTTGAGAGCTCTCCCTACTGCTTTCCAGAGTGGTCTGACGAATTTACACTCCCAGCAGCAGTGCAGGAGGGTTCCTTTCTCCCCACAGTCTCACCAGCACTGATTGCTCTTTGATTTGTTGATATAAGCCATTCTCTGTGGAGTGAGATGGTATCTTAGCATTGTTTTGACTTGCATTTCTCTTATGGCTAGAGATGTTGAGCATCTTTTCATGTATCTATTGGCCCTTTGAGTGAACTGCCTCTTCATTTCATTTGCTCATTGGGCTTAATTTTCTTTAGCTTCCTATGTATTCTAGTTATGAGTTTCTTATCTGAGGTGTTGGTGGTGAATATTTTTCCCAGTCTGTTGGTTCTTTATTTACAATGTTGACAGTTTCCTTTGCTGTGCAGAAACTTTTTAATTTGACAAGATCCCATTTGTTGATAATGGGGATAATTTCTTTTGCTCTTGGTGTCTTGTCAAGAAAATCTTTACCTACCCCTATGTCTTTTAGAAATTTGCCTACTTTGTCTTCCAGAAGGTTCCTGGAAATATATCCAAAAGAGGCCAAAACAACATACAACAGAGATATGTGTATACCCATGTTCATAGCAGCACAACTAACAATAGCTAGAATATGGAAGTCAGCAAAATACCCATCAACAGACCAGTGGCTACACAAACTTTGGTCCTTATACACAATGGAATACTACGCATCTGTAAGGTTCAACAGCGTGGAGGTTTTCACAGGCAAATGGAAGAAACTTGAGAATATCATGCTTACTGAAGTGAGTCAGAAGCAGACGGTGAAACATCCGATGGTGTCTCTGATATGAGACACCCAGACCACAACTATCTCATGGAATTTTAAATGAAAGACAAAGCGAAAGAGGGGGACTGGGGTGGGGGGTTGAAGGGAGGGAAATGAGGGTAGGGGGAGGGACAAAAGGAGAGCTTTGACAAGAAATGTATGTGCACAAAATGCTCAACTCCATTGTAAACCTTAAATTCTGCACTTGTACGTATCAATAAAATGGGGAAAAATGTCAATAGGAACATAAGACAATATTTGCAGAATCTCCCCACACTACAATTGTCCTTTTGATTCACTCAGCGATCTGAATTCATCTTCAGCATTTAGATGCCTTTTAGTAAATTCTTCACATATATTTTGCCTTAATGTATTCTAATAGTTACTTTAGCATAATAGCGTGTGCTCCAAACACACTCAGAGTGCATAAAGTCATTACATTAATGAATTTAAATTTCCTTTTAAAAATCTCTCAAAAAAAGAATGTGACATGTGTTGTTAAATTGATGAGGAAAACCTGAAGTATTAATGGAAATTTCATTGCTGCTGTTTGAAACATCTCTACCCTTTCTTCCCATTTTAAAAAGAATATTTTTATTTTTATAATCTCTTTTAATGGCTGATATGAAGAAATGAAGATAACTTTTGCACAAGAAGTCATTATTAAGTCTTTCTGAACAAGATTCTACTTGACTACTAAGTTCAATTTCATTTAAAATCTTGAGATGAAATATTTCAATGGAATTAGAGACTAAAGAGAAGTCATTCTGTGGATCAAAATGAATTACTGATAAAAATGAGATTTGATTTTTTGAAGTCAGTCTACATTTGCAATAAATGCATGAATTATATTTGTTCTAATTCTTGGCCTATAAGTAAAGACCAAGTCTCTGTTTATTTCCACAGTTCTTTCACTACCCACAGAGGATGGCCAGGTATTAGCTGGACCACGTCTTTTATTCTGTCCAGCCCACTCCCTGTGATACATTTCAAACAGCGCGAGGACTTTTCCACAAGATCGCTCCATTCTGTTTACTTTCATGAGTTAAAAGGAGTTCAACAAAAAGAATAGCATCACATTGAGCTGAACTTCAAATAGTATTCCCTGAACTTAATATTTTAATATAGGTGCGTTGACCTATCCGGGGTGGCTGCAGCCGCCGTACCATCTTGCCTGTAGGGCTCAGCTAGCTAGGATGGGTGTGTGTCATGATGGAGGAAGCCTTGAGAGTACTGAAATAAGTGTTCTCCCAATATTTATGATAAACCACACACTCAGAACAGGCTTCTCAGAATTACAGCGATAGGTATAATAAGGTGTAATCAAAATATATGCCTTCTTTCTTTGTTTAATTTTTCTCTTTCTTTCTTTCTTTCTTTCTTTCTTTCTTTCTTTCTTTCTTTTTTTAAGGCTGGTATTTCAGGTTGGTCCTAAACTCACTATGAAGCCAAGGCTGGCCTTAAACTCACAACAGTCCTTCTGCCTCAGCGTCGTAAGAGTTGTGATATGTGTCAATATGCCCAGCTAATAAGTGGTCCTAAGGGAAGGAGTGTGGGGCCTTGTTCTTCTTACGGAAACACTCTAATTACCGAGCTACACTCCCAGCCTGTCAAAAAATTTTAAATGAAATGTAGTAAAAGACAGATTACTATCGGTTCACCTCAAAATACTTCCCTGCACTTCAAACACTTTTAACCCTCTGTTCTGGCCACTGTATGAAGTGATGTCAGAAGCTGTCTTTTGTGAGTGTCTTTGTGAGGTGTGACCAGTTAGGTGACTTTCCCTGCTGAGTGGCCCACAAGGAGCAGACAGGCTCATCAGACAGGGTATCCTTGCTCACCTCATGCACTGGTGCAATGTGAAAACTAGATGTTACCCAAGGTCACAGTGACCAAGAAAGGTAAACGTTTTGAATTTATCACATCAAGACATCCATGGGAACACAGTGAAGGGCACTTGTAAAACTTACAGAATTGCTTCAGAAAGTTGCAAAAATAGAGATAGTAGTGTTCTGATCAGGGGCACGTGTTTTGAATACAATTAATGGCAATGTGTCTTTTACTATCATAAAAGTTTTTAAAGGTAATCATTCACCATGTTTTTATTCATATTTCATGTACATGATAGCACAAAAATACAAAAAAAAATAATCATGACTAAGAAAAGAAGGGAAGGGCAGGAGGAATGGCACAGTGGCCTAGCAAGCACAAGGCCCTGAGTTTGATTCTCCAGTACCACACAGAGCTCAGTGGGTGATGGCACCCACTTGCAATCCCTGCTCTTGGGATGCTGATGCAGGAGGGAAGGTTGCCATGTACTCAAGGCCAGCCTGGACAACAAAGTGAGTTCAGGACCCCCTAGGGTTACAGAGGGAGACCCTGTCTCAAAAACGAATGGACAGATTTGGAAAGATTGACAAACTGGACAAACTGGGAAAAAAAAGAAAAGAAAGAAAGAAAGACAGAGATGGAAGAAATGAAAGGGGGAATGCAGTAGAAGGTAGTTCCCAGGGTCCATACTTTGCGTTGTTATCAGTAGAGGCTCTATGAAAAAAAATCAAAAAAAAATCATATGAAATATGAACTCAGTTGATTTCCCAGTACCCACAAAAAACTTTGTCCCATGTCTCCAGGTCCTACCTTCATTTTCATCGGTGATATAACTGATCATTCCAACAGAAGACATTGACATAAGTAACTGACTTGGTCTATTCACTTTTTCATTATAGTTGTTAGGAAGACTGTCATTCTGTGACATTTGATAGACAGTCTCGCCACCAGAGATGATGGGCTCAGTGACCTCATGTGTATGTGTGTCTAATCTATGAATAGACAAATTGTGACTGACATCTTAGATTTTAAGGTGGAATCACTCCTACTTATCCTTGGTGCATGTGTTCCAAGATCCCCACTGTATGTTCAAAACCAACCAATGCCCACCTATGCCATTTGCTTTTTTTCTACACATATCTATAATAAACCTTAATTTATAAGTAGGGAACAATAGAAATTTGACAACATTACTTGGTAATAAAAATAGAATCATTACAACAATATATGGTCTTTCTGTCTAAAGAAAACAACTTTTGCTTGCTATTGAGAGGGCATGGTTTCTTGATGCTAAATCCTGTGTCTGACTTATCACACACTCTGCGGCATTGTGGCAAAAGATCAGATTTCACTTGTGTTTTATACCCTGAATTTTTATACATGTGTGCTCTATCATTGGACATTTTCTTAATCCAAACATATTGTCTCTAGTGTGTTTAGTCTAAATTCACAGGCTCTATGCAAGATCTGTGCACTCAGGCTCAGCCAGAATTCCCCAACTTTCCGTGCCTGTGGAGTCTGTGGAATTTCTCCTTCACTCACAGCTCCGCAGAGGAGTCTGTTCTCTGCCTGTGTTTGTAGAGCCCCATCTTGCATGTGTATAGTGCAACCTATAGCCAGAGACCTACGATGAACTTTCATAAAGACTTTCAGGGGCATGTCTTTCTATGACTCTCGCTTTTCTGATATCTCGGACCCCCAAACTTGAGCACTGTGGCTGGTTGAAATTCTGCAGTTCAGAGTTTATGACTACACTACTTGAAATCCACCTCCATCTTGTACCATGGGGAAGAAAAAAACTGCACCCAGAAGTCCATAATTATCACTTATGCTTCCTTGTTTGAAAGATGACAGTTCTGTTCTGCCTGTTACTCCAGGACTTATAAAAACCTCTGAAAACATATATTTGTTTAAAAGGTCAGTATGAGTTTGCTGCGGTGAGTTTTATAGTTTGAAGTAATTGGAAGGCAAACTCATAATCAGTCACTCAGCAGTGGGCAGGATTGAAGCTTCTGTGAGATTTCTTTTGAAGAGTTTACCCAGAATCACCACCCATAGCTTGTGCTTACATAGAGCTGATCACACCTGGATACAAGGAAGGCACCGAAAAAAACCATTTTAGATAGGCTCATTGGAATTTCCAACAATATAAAAACTAGTTCTTAAAGAGAGAACTCTGGAGTAAGTTATTTACTACCAACATAATGCCTTATGGATAATTACAAATAATAATTTTTTTTTGATTAAACAAGTTTAATATGTAAGTTAAGCAATACCACTAAGAATGAACAAACTTTTGAAGAGTAAGGAATTCCTGTATGATTTGCTTTTGCTTTTGTATTTTCAGCATTGTTCTTTTAAAAATTATTTTTTAATAAATTGCCATATGCTAACTTATTTTTGTACAGTTTTTAAATGTGATATGAATTAATATGCCTGTCACATACAGAAGAAACTAAGCAAAATAAATCAATGAAAATATAGCAATAAAGCTCTCACTCTTTTCACAGGCATTAAATACATCCTTGAGTAAAAAAATGCTTTCTTTGAAAGTAGAAGAGGCAATTGACTCAAGGTTGTTTTGAATTGGTAGAACACTATGCAGTAAGGGATATTTTTCAGAATGCTTACACATTTCCTAAAAGCTTTCGGAAAGTTCTTCCCTCTTCTGTACCACCGGCATCAGACATGGTCATATCGATTTTAGAATATAACCCTGACATTTCCTTTTTGATAAATAAGGAAGAATGTGGGGGACTACTGCATTTTGTCGGTTACAGCCTTCTTTCCATGGAAACAGGAACACCTGTGAGGCTTTGCTATCTTGCTTATTATCGATGGTTCATCTACAGTCATGTCTGCAGAGGAGCAGAGAGAAATCGGGCATCACTAACAGGAGGCAATCTACATCTGACTGGCTTCATTTTCTGTCTGAAGGTTGTGCGAAACAAAATATGCATCCTTTTTATTATAAGCTACCTTGAATCGGTTTGTTAGTTACAACAAAATGCCTTCAGTTCAGTGATGTCCCGAATATTACCAATATAGTCTCTTCTAATGTGACTTATATAATCTCACCAGTTGTTTTCATGTGAATATTCATGTAATTTGTGTCATATCTCCTTTCTAAAGATGCTACCTGTATTTAGTTAATGATACAAAATGATCACTAAGTTTAGAGAATTACAAATTGCTCCTGAGGTAGCATTAAAAAAAGAGTGCTGCCCAAATTGAACAGCACTCAGTCTTTATTAGAATAATAAATTTTAGAATAGTTAAGTAAATGTCTGTTTTATTTAATCTCTCTGTGCCTAATTTTAGATGTGCTTTCTTCTTTATGAATTTTATATACATTTCTCATGATTTAGTAAAGTTGATTGCTTAAAATTATTAACAAAATTCAATCACTATAACCATCTAGTAATTCATTATATGTAGAACATTAAATATATTGTCCACTGAAAGATGAGATTTAAATAATTTTTCTTATTCTTTGTTAAGGCAAGAAAAAATGAACTGAGAGGGGTGGCTCTATTTCTAATCATCAGTAGCCATGACCATGGGCAAAGAACTTTAAAAGTCCAAGATTCATTTTTATCAAATAAAAGACTAGCTATTGTCATTTCGTATGGTTGATGTAAAAATCCTATGGGGTAACTTAGAGCATATGAGGTCATTTGTAGAAAAGAAATATGCTTTTGATTGATAGTATGTGTACAGTGGCAGGCCCTGCAGTTTTTAATTTACATACCTGTAATCTTAGCTTTATAATGATTTTTTTTCTAAATACAACGAAAGAGTAAGTCTAATAGAGCTGAATTTTATGCTGACTTAGATGTTTCTGCAATTTAGTTTTGCAAAGAAATTTAGTATTAATATCTCTGCAACTGGAATGTGGGGGGAAGTTATGATATCATAAGAAACTATCATTATAAGTAATCACTTTGGCTGTTCTTAGAAAACTGCCTGTAATTACATAAAAGATCACAAGGCATTTTGGGGCCTTTAACCAGCTGTTGCCTGTCATCATCTAAAATACTCAAAATTAGAAAATTTTAGATTCAAATATATTTCACCAGACAAGGATATAATGAAACAAACAGAAACTTTGATTGACTTCGTTAGTGGCCACATGATGAGTTTAATTTTGGATACAAGTTCTCTGCCAACTGGATTCCACACAAGTGGTGACAGGTAGACTCAACTTACTCTGCTATAACCTGATGATATATTTGGAAATCATGATGTTTTCCTCACATGGAATTTAAAATATAAATTGAGAAAAATAGTGTTCTTCCAGAGTAACAAAAATACATATGTAAATTATATTCCCAACTCCAAAATAATATCAGGCAGGTTAAATTAATGAGTTAAGAACTTAAATTTGCGCAGGTTTAAAGGCAATGAAACAACAGCCGAGTGGGGCTACATGCAATAAAACATCGGCAAACTCTTTTATTATTACAACAACATCAGTTTGCCACACACCACAGCCTCATCACAGATAAAATGAACATCCTTTCTGAGTGACTGAAATTAGTCAAACAAACTTCTAGACCAAGACTTTCTCATCTACTGAATGATCAGGCCAACAATTAAATACTAGATCTCTGATAAGATTCTAATGTAAAAAATAATGCCTAATATCATAGGTCTTTTGCTACTGCTTGTATTAAAGCTATGTGTGGAGGCATTGTGAAGAATTTGTGACTTCAACATTAAATTGAATTTTAATATGTCATTCTATTTTTGCAGTTTTGTTTTTAATTGCATTAGCTACTTTATTAAGTAATACGATGTTTTTATAGTTTCATAACAAAAGACAATAAAGTCAAATAAATTAGCTATTTATTTATTTATTATGGAAAATAGAGAACAGAGTTTGTTGAATTAATGCACAGTGTCATATAATGTGGCAAAACTTTTGTCTCAGTCTCACCATATATATGACAGTAGCTTTTCATTATTAAGAAAAGATAGGAATAAGCTTTGTAAGCCATTTCGATGTGAGCCTACTTAAGGGAGATTTGAAAGCTAAGAAAATCTGGACCTGTGATTTATCCTATAAATAATAATAAACACAAATATGTTAAACAATCTAATTCCATTATTTGGAGAGGTCCGGTATTCAAGTTATAAACATGACAACACAAGACATATTTAGAAAATAAAAATTCTGTGTTAGAATTCACTTTGGTTAGAGATTAGGGCTCTCTCTGTAAGTACTATGTTAAAATGAATATTGTTTTATTAGTGATTTGAAATTAAAGGCTTGAAGAGAAAAACATTGGTGACTTGATGTCATACTGCTTCCACGAAAGTCCTAGTATTGTGCTTGAGATCAAGAGATACAATTGGTTCACTACTACACAATCGTTTTTGCCTAAGGTAACCAGGACGTTTGTCTGGTACACATTTAGAATTATTTTAGCAGAAAACCTGCAATTGGGTCAAACACCACCACATCAGGTTAAGAGATGAGATCTAAAGACCCTTGCAGTGGAAATTTGAGATGCCTCTGGTTTATGTCTCAGTGCTAAGGCAATGATTACCGTCCCTCTCTGACCAATGAGGCTGAACCAGAGTTCTACCACGTATGGTGAACCACCAGTAGAACACTGATAGCCTCCAACTGTGCCCTCATTATCAACTATAAAGTGCTATGCTCTGTTTGAATTTAAGAGAAACCACAATGCTAAACGTTTCTCTATAGAAAGAAAATATCTATTTCTTTCCCCAAACCAGTCCTGCCACGGTAGGAGGGCACATTGAAACATTTAATTATGATTTTGAATATTTGGTGAGCTAAGATTTCGTATCATGTTGGACTCATCTAAAGATTACAAGGTGCTCTACATTCCACTTTAGGACTTTGAAGAGATGTTGAAGAGAACTACAGTTTAAAATAACATACATGAAATTGAAAGAAATAGACACAAAATTATATATGGTAAAATTTTGAATAAGCTCTCAGACATAAGAATTTGCCTCAGAGCCTTATGTGATTCCTGAGGTACAGTATCTGTGCAACACACATTTATAGAAAGCAAGAAGGCAACCTAAAAAGATATAGAGAAAGTGAAGGAAAGATTTAAAGAAAGGCATTAAAAATCCAGGTGATGATTCTCTTCAGGACCTTTACCATGATAGCAGCTGGAAACAATGATAAACGTTAAGTGTCCTGGGGAAAATTGCATTATGACTGTGACCACAGAGTGGAAAACACAAAAATATGCAAAACCTTGGCATATATATATATATATATATATATATATATATATATATATATATATATATATGATGTTAGGTTACTAAAACAACAATATAAAAGCAATGCTTTTTCATGATGAAAGGTTTTGAGGACTCGAAGGAAATACACATGAATCAAAGAGGTCGCTGTGAAACATGCAATTCAACCAAGCCGACAAGAGTCTAGACAGGAGCTGCAGAGTCTAGACCTGAAGAGGGATAGTAGCAAAGCACAGGGCCTGTGATTAGTAAGACATTGAATCTGATTTCAACTTGATAATGTCTTAAAATTCTTACTAAGTCCTGAAAAGAAGCCCAGAATTCTTATTTGCAATGGGATCCACCAAGTTTGCTGCCCGTCCTGGGACTCCACATCTGGGAAGACAGTGATATTAGCCCCTGTTAGTATAGGAATATCAACCCCGCTGACTCTCAGAAAGACCAAAGGGACCCATGAATGTGGCCAGCAAGAAGCCAGGCAGCATTCCATCTCATCTTTATCATCATGAAATCTATTTGAAAACATATTTCCAAAAATAGTTCCCAATGATGTAATTTTCTGATAATGTGGTAAGCATATAATGGTGGAAAACAGAGAATTGATGATAGTCTTGGTATCAGTTAGCTCTCTGCTTATTTTGAAAGTTAACAGTAACCACAATCTTGGGTTACTGGTAGTTTTTTGGCTAAGATTTTTGAAAAGCAGAATTAACAGACATTATAAATAAAAATAATTTGTTTGGAAGGCCAAAGGAGAGAGAGAGAGTCCAAAATGGCAGCCTGTGTGTACAGCAGCTGGAGGGTCTAGTAGTTGCTCAGTTTTGCGATAGAAGAATATCAGCCCAAGACTGTAGGACAGCTGATACAAGTCTGCTTTGGATTGTCACTGTTCAAAAGGCAATAGCAAGACTGGAGACCAGAGCAAATCTGTGATGGAGACTTTTAATGTGTGGACAGAATCAAAGTCGGTATCTCGAAACAATCGTGAAGGCCAGAACTTTCCCAGAGGGGTGGAGGGGTGTAGCAATCTTTCTTTTTATTTAGTTCAAGCTGCCGGTTGATCCACTTACACCCATGGTGGTTGTTCTTCCCTCATTGGCTGGCTTACAAGTCATTCACACCCACCTGTAAACTCTACCCTGGAAGTTCCGTCATCTCTTTAGGTTCACATAATCCCTCCAATAATCACAGGTAAGAAGCACATATTCCAGATTGCCGAGGACAGTCTAAACAACTAGAATATTAAGGTTTTATTTCCTGTTGAACGGTATATAACCATAGATTCTAATTTAGACTAATTGTCCTGAAATGTTTGCCAATAAAATCCCTCACACACTAGACAATTGGAAGGTAGATTATGTGAAGGATATGATGGAGGCTTAAGCTGACCACATAATTGATTTTAGTATCTGCCACCATGATCCACAAAGGCTTTCTAACAATCCAGGGCATCACCTTTCCATAACAGTGTGAATCACAAATGTAATTTTGAGTTTGCTTATAGTCACAGTCAAGAAAAAGAAAATAAGTAGATAAAATGAACTATAACAACATATTTTATTTAACTCAACAAATCCTAAGTAATATCATTCACACAAGAAACACCAGCCACATTTAAAATATTTGACATGCACTCCTACTAATGGCTACCATGTTGGACAGCAAGGAATGAAGTCCTTGCTTTCCTGATACGGTTTCAAGTTCTACATCACCAGTTCATCCATGTAAGAGTGTATTTTTCCCATGAATAGTAACATAGATCTTCTCTTCTCAGTTGTTTTTCGGTGATGGGAAGACTTTCTGCAGCTGTAAGAATTAAATTTATTTTAATTTAGATGCCCTCCCCAAGGCCCAATAGAGAAAACCAACTTCCAAAGTCATGTTGTCCTGTGTGACACAGACTTCCCTCCTGTTCAACATGAAGGGAAAATTGTGTGGCTTCCATGTGAATGTGGGTCTGCTGAGAGGATAGAGGTATACACACTGAGAAGGTGACAGATTTTTCTCACTGCTGTTGATTTCTTCATAGAACAGTGCTTCATTATGAAACCATCTTTGAGAATCCCTTCAACCCGTTGAAGTTTTTGCAGAAATATCTAGATGTATGTGGGGCACTACGATAGATAACTTACATTAATGGTCTTTGTTCTTGTTCATGTGTCCAATTTCTGGCTCCTGGTTATGCTGCGAAACAAATTATTTCAAAATCACCTATTATAACCAGAATGACAGGCTCCAAAGAAGGTTCAGCAGGCAAGAATTGGACATGACCAGCACCACTGTTTCTTCCCTCACGATCACTGGCACATGAGATCCCGGAGGCTAGGAAGTGCCTCTGACCATCTCTCGCTTTTCTTTAAAGCCGTCTCAAAACACTCTCTGCAGGGTTCCTTGTATTTGAGAGCACAAGCCGAGGATGTTTGCAACATTTCAGTCCCATGGGCAAAATATCTGGAATTTCATTTTGAGAGGGCACATTTTTTCAGTTTTCACATTTTTGAGAGAAAATTTATAATAGTAGTTGCATTGAAGGAAACACAATCACAGGCATCGGGAATATAATTTGGAAAAAAAACTAGTGCCTACCGAATGCATTTAGGCCTATGCTATTTCCTAAAAGAATTTAATTACCACCCTCCCATTATGTGCTGTTCTCTAGGTTCCATTGCTCTTCCATCCTGTATCCTTCAGATGAGCCTTTCTGTTGTTGTTCAACAAATGTTTATTGACCGCATATCACATGCCATGTCCTTCCTCTCCTACTAGGAAATCATCCATCTTAGAAATAGATCTGGGCTCTTTATTTATGAAGTATGTGTAACTTCATTATGTGTGGAACCGCAGACTCTATAGTCTCTACAAAAATGATACATTATAAATGTTTTCTGGGTAATTGCAAAATAAATTTGGAACTAATTACTAGTTGATGTACTAAAAGGATGTAGAGTCCTTTTATTTTCAGCAGGACCTCTCAGCTTGCTTCCTCCTAGTATCAGAATGGAGGGGGAGGCATTAAGATCTCTGTGGTCTGCGCGGTTGTTTCCAGTGGTGACATTAGTCTTGGCATTCATTGTGACTTCCATTGAAGAGCTACCAAGGCGAGTCCAGATATTCCTTTCAGTGGTGACACAAAAATTGGCTGAAGGATGGTCAAATCTTTTGTACATCTTAGAATTCAAAGAGTAGCTCCCATATATGAGTGACTTCAACACTGGGCAATAGTAGCAGGAAGAACCCATCTTCAGCTTTTTGGAAACTCAGTGCATGAATCATTACCTAGTTCTAGCATCAGATGAGTAAATTAGAGGAAATATTTAGGAACATTAATAGCAAATACTTTGAGACTCACATAGGCCTTGATAACTTCAACTAAAATTGAGAAAGTGTGATAAAATGTTTTTTTTTTTTCTTCCCAATGGATTTCTCAGAAATCTACAGCTGGGCTGCATCCTATGTATAAATATCTAAACATAAATATCTTTTTTTTTTTTACATTTTGGCTCTATAAATATTTCATCTGCAAATCCAAATACTGTATATCTATCACTTTAAAAGAAAAAGGGAATAAAAATGATAGAGTTGCTTGTATAGATAGATACGCAGCAACTCCTCAATATAAATATAATTAGCATGCGTCAAACATTCATGCTATTAAAAAGAATTATCTGAGGTTTAAAAAAAACCTGAAGCTTTCAAACCTAAATGATTTCCAAGTTTTAATCATAATATAAACGTCTGCCATTTTAAATAGGAGTTGGTAAAACCAAGGCTGCAGAACTTTTCAACTGTTTTTCTGTTGAGTTTATAATTATTTTTAACTTAGAATTAATGAGAGGAAATTATAAGCCCCTCATTAGTCTAATTTAAGCCATTGTGTGAGCTGTTTCAAGAGAATAAAAATACCAGGGGAACACTGTGGAAAGCAGTTAGCTCTTCAGATGAGGGTAGTGATTAAACATCGAACCTGTCTAAGCTGGAGTTCCTCCAGGGTGAATGTGCCTTGCCCCTTAAGTCAAACTTAATTATTTAATGAGGCAATTAAAAATAGTGGTTATTTTAGATTATGATTTATGAGGTATGAAGTTATATTACTGTACAGCTGCATGTCTAGCAAGACTTCTTTATTTTCATGAAGAATAATTCAATTTTCTCTATTATTTGTCCAGCAAAAGCAAGGGATGAAATGTTTTTCTACATTCTGAAAACAGAAGTCATTTCTTTTTGAATCCTGTTAAATGTTCATCTGTTTAGTCTGTCACTTTCATCATTAGACAGCAAACTCTCTCATATTAAAAAAAAAGTCTTAATTAAGCTGTGGAAAACAAATTAGTTACATCTTTCTGAGATGACAAGCTGAATGATAAGTTTACTTCAAAGTTGAACTCAGCAGCAAACACTGACAATATTCAAAACATTCTCGTAGGAAGATATTCTTTGGTGAAACATATGATAAAATATTGTTTGAGTTTTCATCCTAAATATTGAAACTCATTTTTCAGACAAAAGAAAACACAACCAAATATTTTCTCAGAGACATCAGACAGAAGAGAAAGCTGGAATATTTTTCCTTCTTTATTTCCCAGCAACACTAGCTTTTGAACTGTAAGCTGAGCTTCCTCCGTGAGAAGGTTTTCAGTGGTTTCCAGCGTTGGTCAGGGATTTGGCTGAAGTCTTCCCCACATATGCACGTATAGATTTCACTTAACTAGCTTCAGGAACAATCAAATTTACCTACTCTCATAATTATATTAATATGACTTTGATCTTTATTTTAGGGCAATTCTTTTTTTTCCTAAGGACACTTTGAGGCAGGCCTTCCGTGGATTTGGATCCTTTGTTCATATGTGTTAATTTTCACACAAATATGAAATGGGTCCTATTACACCACCTTAGAGAAATAAAAGCTTCAAAAAATGAAGGAAATTTTCCACGAGGCATGCTGGATGACGTGTCTAGCCAGTGAGCATCACTAACCACTGAGCATCACGGGATCTAAGTGGCGCAGAAACTCTCTGGGTCACATTGGTGAGGCCACATTGTGCTGTAGATCAGGGGCAGGAAGAGCAGCGAATTGCAACTTGTCTTAGCACACACAGAAGAGAAGACTAAACCCAGATTCTTAGTACTAAGCTACACTCTGAGAACACTTACATTTTTGATTTTTGAGACAAAGTTTCGCTGTACTCTAACTTGAGATCCTCCTGTGCTGGCCTCCAGAGTGCTGGGATTATAGGTCTGTATCACCCACAAGGGCCCAGCAGTTTTCATAATTTTTAAGGGACCCAGAACTGAGCACTTAAAATATAGAAAACCATGGCCTATAATGACATATATATATATATATATATATATATATATATATATATATATATATATAGAGAGAGAGAGAGAGAGAGAGAGAGAGAGAGTGAGAGAGAGAGAGAGAGAAATTCATTTTTCTCTTTATGGTGATAAAAATGGAGGATACGAATCTAGGCTTGTGGAAGGCCATTCTAGTTGACACAGGAAAAGAATCTCCCTACAATAACAATAGTACAACCACAAACAGATCACAGATAGAGTGAAAAAGACTTAAAGATAACACCCTGATGATATTGTAGGTCTCTGTATTCTGTCCTCTCTAACCTCAATTCTCACTCTCCATGTTCCTACATAATCTCATTTTTTTCCAGTGCTTGAGTAAAATTTTTGGCAGTTCAGCCAGTTATTACAACTAATGCAGTTGGCAGGTTTACTATAGCAAGGTCAAGATTTTTTCTTGACCAACTCTCTATCATGCTAAAGAGAGTATTCTTTGATGTCAAGTGAATGAGGATTAAATTCTCCAACCTCCATTATTAGTGATTTCCCTATTTAATCTTCAATTTTAACTTCTCTAAAATAGATTAAAGTTTTTCAAGGCATTGTGGGGGAAAAAAAGTGATGTTTAAATGAGTCTCTTGGTTCTCTTTCAATTTCTGCATTATTCAATTGAAGAAATCATATGCAATAGTGGATGGATCCGAATGTCTCCAAGTCTTGAGGGTCAAGCCACACATGTGTAGGAGATTCACGCACGATGAAATGGAGCAAAGGAGACTCTTCTGTTTCCAGCGTTCTCTTCCTTCATGCAGATCTGTCCAAACACAATCTTAAAGCGTGTTGAAGGCTCTGACAATAAATAACTCCCAGCTAAAATAGGGAGTCTCTGCTCACGGGATTTCTGAATGCTCACAGACTTTCTTTTTTTCTTTTTTTCTTTTTTTTTTTTTTGAGGTATACAAAGTCAGGAATTAGAAGCGACAATATTAAGGCTCATGCTTGTGTACACCCTTTATTCTGAGGAGTTTATTGACTCTTCAAAGGTCAAACAATCCTGGAGAAACCTTTTGACCTTTTGTCCCATTCCTGTCCACAGCCCATTGCGTGATTGCTTCTTGTGATATAGCCAATGTTTTCTTTGTCTCTCTCCCACCCAACCACCGCCGTTGCATGTTTTAATGTCATTACCACACGGCTTTAAAAAATGGACAAGGCTTTTCTCTATCCAGACCCAGACAGTTCTTTGGAACTTAGGCCAACTCTCTCTCTCTCTCTCTCTCTCTCTCTCTCTCTCTCTCTCTCTCTCTCTCTCTCTCTCTCTCTCTCGTTCCCATCAGTGAAGTTGCATATTCAGTGAGTTCAAAAATCTAACCTACGCATTTTTCCATGTACAAAAATCCCATTGCCTTTTATGTACTCAACCAATCTAATTATATCCCTGATAAAATTGCAAGGAAGGGTTTGATTTTTTTTTAAAGTTTAAAGGTCATCCCTTTACAATTTCCTTACTGTGTTTAAGATTGAAATGTTTTGACAACTATCTGATGGTGTTTTCCTTTGCAAGTATGCAGTAGTACCAAGGACTCTTTCTGGCTTTAAAGATAAGCAAAAACACTCACTGGATTCTTGAATAGTGATAAGAAAAGAAAACCAATAAAGCTTTAAGAAACTCACCAGGTGTTTTTTTTTTTTTTTAATTTTGTTAGGAAAGTATCTCACATGGCTCATAGTAACTATATACAAGGTAGAACATGTACAGTTTTAGATATATGTTAAAATGAACAAATGAAAATTACTTGAAATGAAATGGGATAGTGAGTTCAAGATAATCAAGATACATATTAAAACAACTTTCCAATCTTAAATCTAGATATACATTTCTAGACATGATAATCTTATGTTGGAGCATACGTGTTTTCTGTGAAATAATTAAATTTATAATTAAATCCAAGAAACACAGTCTTTTTTGTTCTTTAGAATATTATTTTCATGAGTTTCATTGGGCTAAATTTTTTCTCATTAATTATTTGCAAATCAGAACTTTATCCACTGCATATGATAGTACTCAAAATGTCATAAGGAAGTGGACAGAGTTCAAATTCTGCTATGATAATTTTTATTTTGGAGTTCTGATATACTCTTAATTTTTAAGATATAGAAGCTAAACTTTATTTCCAAGTATGTAATAATAAATATTTTTCGTGACTTTCATTTTGTAACTTATAAAACAGGTCAGACCTTTACGATATTACTCTCAGAACCTTTGTGTGAAGTATCAGTTAATAATAAAAATGATAAAACCAATATTTTTCAAAAAATATAAATGATAAATTTAATATAGTCTAGATTCCTGAGATTGAATTTTCATCAAGTCAAATGCAAGTTGGTATTTACTGTTACAGAAAAAAAAATTTCATGAAATTTTTATACTACTAAAGACAAGAAATGTGCATGCTTAATGAAAATATAAAGCTCTATTTTGTGAAAGCTGTATGAAAAATTAAAAATCAGTTCAATATGGATGGAAGACAATCTCGGGCCTTCGTTAAAAACAGATAATTTGGGTAAGATAACGAAACATAGTCATGTTTCAGATACTGAAAAGTCAGAGATTGTAGGCATAGGGAGTCACACACGTTCCAGTGGCAAGTCAGCCATTATAATGTGCTGTTGGTTGAGGATTAGGTCATCTCATAGCTCAGAAGTTCTAATAGGAAGAACTCTGTTTGCCAGTTTATTTTTGATGACTAGCTGTATGGTCCATTATCAGTCATTTATTTAATGAAAGACGGCGGGATAACTGAGTAATAAGATGAGACAAACAAACTGGGCTGGGCTGTAAGAAACACCTAGAACGTAGGCAAGCAGCACAAACGTCCCTGAAGTTCTCATTTGAAGGGCAATGTCACAGTAAACACTGTAAGTAGGAAAAAAATTTTTTTTGAGAAATATGTAGAAGACCTGAATATGTGTGAAAGATGGAAGAGGAAACCACAAATATAAAAATTTTAATGTTATTTTAAATGCTCTAGTAGAATGAGATTTTAACTTGTGAAAGTAACCATATATATATATATATATATATATATATATATATATATATATATATATATATCATTGTCCTTGGAGGAAAATTTTACCTACCAGAACTGAAAGACAGGTGCTGAGTTAGGGTACATGCCATCTATTATATGATTGCTCTGTACTTCTTAGGGTGCACTAGTTACAATTTCTCAGCTAATATTCTCAATGACACTTTGATTTAGATATAATTATACTCATCCTTTCTCAAAGAGGAACACAAACTTCCTGAAAACTGCCTAGAATCAAGCAGCAAGGACTTGCTGGGAGTCTTTGTGTAGGAATTTGCACAGTGCACTCTATCTGCTCCGCTTGGCTCATCACCACCTCTTTTCTCCACCTTTCTTAATTTACATAAGCCCCTGGATTGGTGTTTCTTTATCTGAGAATGGCGAATGTAAATTAGCTTGTGCTTTGGCTCCCATTTAGTTGAAACTGCCTCTTCTTCACGAAGTGTTTCTAAGGTGTGTGACTCAGTGTCGTGGTTTGGATCTGGAGTGTCCCCCAAAAGCCTCACGTACATGTGGATATTGTGTACTGTGAGGAGGTGAGGCCTATGTGGAATAGGTGGGTGCTTGGGCTTGACCTGGAGGGAAGTGTGCAGGTTCCAGTCCTCACACTTCACCCATGAACCGAGCTGCCCCATGTCATCAGGAACCAGGCCAGAAAATGAGTGAAGAGAGATCTTGGATCAAAGGCTGCCTTTGGAGATATGACCTTAATTACCTAAAGACCAGGCCCCAACTCTTAAAAGTTCTACAGCCTTCCACTAGTGTCTCCCTGAGGACCAAGCCTATAATGCATAGGCCTTCAGGGATTACTCCAGATCCTAAGGATCCCATAGGTACAGAAGACAGGATGAACTGTATTGTTTAAAAAAAAAGTACCTTAGTATGCCACTAGATTCAATTCCAGTTTGTACACATTGAATGGTTTCATTCATTATCTTACAACTCCCTGAGTTCTCTACCTTATTTCTAGAATTAAATAGAGGAGAGAAATAGTTTTAAAAAGGCAAACATATAAAACTTAAGAAAAAGAAAGAGAAAAAAAGAAAATAAAGGGGTGGGGAAATACTAAAAAAGGAGAACAACTCCCTTAAAACATCTGGACAATCCCAGCTTTTATTGTAATATGCCTGCTCCACAGTGACGGAAAAAACAGAAGCCAGGTAAAAATTAACCCTGCCACTGAATATAATAACACTAGCTCACAGCTTCCTGGTAAGTAATTCTAACAACTGTTGCTGAAACCATATTGCTGTTGTCTGTAATATTATCATTACTATTACTGGCCTTTAGAGATCTCAACAAATAAAATTTCCCACTTGACTTCTCTTCTTACTCTGTCTTGACATCTACTATTTATCTTTCTTCTTTAAATTTAATAAAAGATTTTTATGTAATCTTACAAATAGATTATAGATGCATTTTTGAGACGAGTATGGCTCATATGTAGGAATACATATGTACTTTAGGATGTATGTAAATATACATATGTAGAAATACATACATACTTTAGGATTCTTTGTTCTACAGCTTTTAGTTGGAACCTTCCCCTGGTCATGTATCCTGCCTCCGTACCAAGATTCTTGGTTTTCTATTAAAAAGATTTAAAAGGAAAAGCCCAGCCTGTAATCCTAGTATTCAGGGCAGGAGGATCATAAGGATACCGAGGCAAGAGGGATATATGTTCAAGTCTTCCAATGCTAGCTTAGTAACCTAGGGAAACCTCATACATGGTGTCAAAAATTAAAATAAAAATGGGCTGGATATGTAGCTCAGTGTGAAGACTCTGGCTTGATTCTTGGCATCACAAAATAAAAGTGAAAAGAGAATTTAAAACCTCTTAAAGACTCTGCTTTGATCTGATATCATTTTAATATCTAAGGTTAGGGTTTTTTCCTAAATTAAATACTTCTCGGGTGATTTTAATCTTTTCAGGAAAAAAAATCAGGTGGCTTTGCCTCAGGACACCCATTGGTGTTTACCCACAAGCAGTTGACATTTTGGCCCTCAGATCTTTGTTTCCCCCCCTCTTTTTGAGATTATCTGTCTCTGGGAGCCTGTCCTGAGCCAATCTGCTCCCACGGAACAGGATTCCTTGGTGGGGATAAAACCCCTGGGCTCTTGTCTGAGTCCTGGAGACTTTGAAGCGTCACTTCAGATCCTCAGCTCTCCAGTCCTACTTTCTTCCTCTTTTCCTTTTGCAGGTGTTACTCTTCAAAGCTCTTTCATCATTTCCAAAAATCCTCTGCACAAAAAAAATTTGGCTTGGAACTTGTTTCTTGGCCAACCTGTCAGCCGATGTGGAGGACTTGGAACCATCTCGAAAGTTTCTGGTTTGAATTTGGTTCTGAGGACAAAACCATAGAGATCAAATGCCATGGGTAAAAGTAGTAGCTTCAATGCAAAGTGCTGGTAAGCTCTGGAACAAAAGAAAAAAAAAAAAAAAACAAGACTTCAGGAATTTTGTGAATTTACAGGATAAACACATTTGCTTATTCCAAATAGGATCTTGAAACTTGCTAAATCACCTCATAAGTGTTTGCAATTCGAGCAATTTTAAAGCTTACCCATCATTAATGCAATATTCTGTAAAGCTGGTATTGAATATCGTAGTTCTGTGAGTTGAGTTTATTTATGACTGCAGTGGGAGCAGACACTCCCAGTGTGGCCTGGTTCATCTTGTTCACTGAACCCAAATAACAGAGCCTCAGATTGCACCCAAAGATACCTTGAGCCCAGATGACATTCATCATGAGGTTTTAATTAATTTCGCAAAGCTCCCCCCACCCCCTTGAGGTAGGAAATGTAAATGCATCTACTGCAGAGAAGTTGAAGGCTATTGAATCTCTGTGAGTAATACACACTCTGTCTGTTTCAAGTTAAAAATTTAGAAAACAACCTCAAAGAATTAATTCTGTATTATTAATCTGTAAATAAGACTCATGGAAATGTGATCCTTTTGTCTTCGTGGGAACCACATCGATATGCAAATTTCACAAAAGTAAAAGACATTAGAATTCTGAAGCAAAAAGATGAATAACCTAGGTATTATGTCTTTTGCTTATTGCCCTATGTCCAACCCTCTTTTGTGGAATGCAATTTTACAATGTCTTGTCTGAGAAGCCCAATTCAAAGACAGCTTCCTGTCTGATTACCATTCCCCAAGGTGAAACTTCAAGTAAGAACAGTTACTTAGAATACACGAGGAGGTAACGAATCAATTAAAAAATAAAATTTAGTCTCACAAAGCTATATTTGAGACTTGTAGAAGCAAAATATAAATCTGTGGACCATCTAACGTAGCAAATATATTTTGACAATCTTCTAAAGTTTGGAGACTCAAGATTCGGCTTGGCAGCAGCTCCTTTTCAACATGCAAGAAAAGATAAAATATATTCAGAAGAAAAAGTGTTCATAATTGAAACTCTACCTCAATCATTTGAAACATCCAGATACATATCGCAGTGTCTACACATGCAGACTAAGGTAAGAATTTCAAAAATGTATAGATATCAAGCAAACACATAAGACTGCAGTAATCATGTGTCTCTTAGCTCATTTTATACTTTCAAAATATATAAAATATTAAACTCTTAACATCAGTTTTCTTTTTTTTTTTTCTTACTGGAATGTACCTCTAACGTTTCTGCCTTTCCCTCTTCCTTCACCTTGGATTAATTATTTTGAGATCTGGCCTATACTAAAAATAAAGTTTAAAAATCAAGCAAATGTGGATGAGGTTGCATAGAAAAGGATTTTATATAAAACAGACATCCTATTTTGAGGAAAATGAATCATAACATCTTTGGAGCTGCCCTTAAGAGGTACTAGTCATTAAGCAGTGAAAGAAAAGGAGGTCATAAAAAGAAAAAAGACAGAAAGCAGACAAGAGTCAATGCCACTTACCAAACTCCCAAGCCCATACAGGCTCTCAGCAGTTACTAACAACTCAACCTATACTTGTAGGTCACCCTCATTACCAGCGGCCTGCTTACGGAAGGCTTCTGACTCCTCTTTCTTATCCAAATGGGAGTCTCTTTGCTCTCTGTATATGGGGATTATAGCTGATAAGTTATGACAAGCATCCAATGGAAACCCAGCCAGCCAGGAAGGGCATCACCTTTTTAGGCTTGCGCATTCACATCACTTTGGCACATATTTATTATCATTTAAATGTAATCTCACCTTAGAAGAAAGAAAAAAGTCTCCCTGTTTGCTGCTGATCTAAGTCCGACAGAGTAATTGAAATAACTTATTAAGGCTTCTAAATGAGAGGCTCCGGATACTGCAGCTGCCAGCATTGCAGAACAGAAACGTCATGTGCCTCCCTTGGTGACATAAGCTCATTAAACTTCACGCACACACACGCAGGCATGCACACACAGAAAGAAGAGAGGGAAGAAGGCTACAGACCATGTGCAGATGCCCACTTCGTGCAGAAATATTATCTGAGCCAACAGGGAGGACTGACTCTTTCTTCTCACTGGTGGAATACGGGGTCACGTGTAATATTCTCATGCCTCTCGTTCATCGTTAGAATGACCAGTTTTTATCTTTCCAGAGGAAAGGCTTCTTATGGTGTTCAGTGGTTTCCTAATCATAGCCCTACAGCTAAATAAATGTGGCTTTTCCTCTTTTTTTGTTTTCTTTTTACAAGCATCCCACAGTAAGCTTTTTTAATCTCATCTCTACTTGAAGTTCCGTTTAAAGTCTTTTTTTAAGATGACAAAGTACCTAAAGAGAAAATCACAAACATGCTTCGGGTGCCCACTACACACAAGGTGCATCAGGTGCATAAGGTACAGCACAACGGAAGGTCTGGTATTAGTCAAGAGGATAGGGCGGTTAAGGATTGCTAAAGAATGACACACCAACGTCCTTGCTGTTACGATACTAAGATCACGTGCTCTTTATTTCCTTTGGAATTAAAGGCCTCATTATGGGCTGACTTGTGTTTTCAAAAGGGATACATTAAAGTTCTAACTCTCAATATTAGACTATGATTTCATTTGAAAATAAGGTCATTATAGATGTAATTGGTTAAAATAGATTATATTAGAAGGGATATCTTGCAATCAAGTGCAATTTGTATCCTTATAAGAAAAAGCTTCTTATTTTGTATATTCACTTATTTTTATAGGTTTTGATCTATATTTTCCACTAGAATATAAGATCTAGAAAGATTCAGATTTGACCTTTTTATTATTGGATAAACCCAGAGAGTCCTGGTGCACCTTCTCTAATTATGATGCTTAATATTGGGCATAGGAAATTTTTAAATTTTATTCTTGCAAATAGGCTAACTCAGTGATAATCCCTTCCTGTAACACATAATACAATTTACATAAATAAAAAGCGCAACTTATATTCATATATCAAATTAATTCTGTACTCTATGGGACCAAAGAAAAAGTTAATTTACTTGCACATATAAATTGACAAAAGTAACTAAATTGGTTCTCTGAGATGAAGATGTTAGTGTTGTAATCAGGATGATGGTTCCAATCACCACTCCTTACTTGGTTTCCAACTCGAGTGGAAATGTTGCGAATTCCACAGATAGGCAGAATCACTGGGGTCTGTTGCATTCCTATAAAATATTCCCATTCAGGGTTGCAGGAACGGCACTGCAGGTAAAGGGGTTGCCATGCAAACACAAGGCCCTGAGTTTGATTCCACCAAGCTGGGCTTGGTGCTGCATGCCTATAATCCCAGCATTCTGGAGGCTGAAGCAGGCAGATTGTCTTGAGTCCAAGGCTAGCCTGGTCTACACCATTGAGTTTAGGACCAGCCTGGGCTACAGAATGCAACCTTGTATCAAAGAAAGAAAGAAAGAAAGAGAAAGAAAGAAAGAAAGAAAGAAAGAAAGAGAAAGAAAAAAAGAAAGAAAAAACACTGACATTCAGTCCCTCTCTGCTTGGTCTGTCCTTGTGATAGATTTTGTTTGTTTGTTTGAGTCATCTTATTTAATTGAAGGTAGTCTCCACGCATGACTAGCTGTGGGCAATGTACGGAAAACGCAAGTCTTGAGAGCCTTAGTTTAATTTAAAGGTTGTGGTGTACTTTATCATCTCTCATTTTTCCTCTACCACAGGAATGTCAATATGTAAAATAAGTCCTACTTTTTTTTTTCCTACGTGCCCACATGAAAAAGACGTGCAGGGAATGCAGCTTAGGCAGGCCTTTCAGCAATGGGGAATATGAATGACAAATAAACCACGACAGTTGTCATAAAAGTTAAGTAATAGACTGCACAGAACTGATAATAATTCCCTTTTTGAGGGCTTCCTATGTATCGGGTGTTTGGTAAGCATTACTTTAAAAAAAATACATCAAATTTTGAGGTAGGTATGATTAATTATATTACCTAGGGAAATTAATAAGAAAATTATACTGTCTAAAGCTTCACAGCCAGAAATGGCAAAGCTAAAATTTAAACCAAAGGATATCTGGTTCTTCAAACAAGTACACAATCTTCCCCATTAACCTTGAATGTTGCTTAAACGTAAGTATTCTAAAGAAACAGTGTAGATATAGGAACTAATTGTACAGCTAGAGACTCAGGCCCAAATTTTAACACACAGCACCGTTTCCCTCCTTTGCCAAATTTCCCAAAGAAATATACAGTCTCAGTAAAAGGATTTTGGCTAATCACATACATCCAGGCAGCAGCTCTCTGCCTGGGTGGTCACGGGCTCCGGTTGTTTGTTTTACAATATGTTAGAACATCGCCAGCTTACATTTTTAAACTTCTTCTTTCCCTTTTAGTCAAACCAATTCCAAATGTCTGAAATGCTACATTGCGGGAAGAAATAAGAGTCACCAGAAATAGAGATTTTTTTTCTTTCTTTCATGAAACGTAAATATTTTGGAGAAAAGCAAGATCCATCTTCTCACTTTACTGGGGAAGTGGGGAAAACAAACCATGCCCCATCCCAAACATCTTGGTTTAAAAACCACCATTTTTCTTAACCTTTCCAAGATGTGTTTAGATATTGGATAGATAGGGCTATACACAGGCCAAAGATTTAGCAGAAAGTGGCTTGAGTCTAGGTTAATTAGAAACCTCTTGAGTTGCCGTCGCAGGAAATCAACTGTTTTGATTGAGTTATTAGCCTCAGATTTTTGTCTTCCCTATGTGTTCGCCCTTTGCCACGTAACAAAGTACTTCCCTCCGATTGTGTGTGTGGTTTCCTTAGTTTTTACATCTTCAATGGCCTATGGAACCAGCTTTGGCCAACAGAATTAAGAGATGGCACCATGCCAACTTTTAACCTGAATTTCAGGGACCCCTTTGTGTCTGGCTTTTTGTTTTATTTCTGTTTTATCCACGAGCGGACTGTCACCCGGCTCATCCCAGGAGGAGGCTGGGAAATGTAAGGAAATGTAAGCCTTTCTCAGCCAAGGCCAGTCTAGATAGATATGTAAATACTGATTTTTGTTTTCTCCTAGGATATTATAGGGTTTATTTTGTTTGTTTGCTTGTTCTTTGCAACTATATGTAACAGACACACTAATAAAAGGTAGCTTCGGTACCAATAAAAATAAAGGAAAAGAAAATGTTTATCAGAAGGAGTGGTTCACATAATAAGAGAAAGAAAAAGAGGAATAGGCCAATGAATTATCCAGCTAGAATCAAACTTTGGGTCAAAAAACTTAATACTTTGGCCACAGGGATATGCCATTAACATGTCTCAGCTCCCAACTTCCTGCCTTTCTGTCATTCACAGCCTCCAGAAGAGTTCACCTGGGAGTCATTGATGTTACTGAGATTGTACAATATGAGCTTTCAGACACAGCCCCTGAGACACACGCTGATTTAACAAGCCACACAGAAGATACCTTCACTAGAACTCTATAATCATAATAGGAGGTTATAACACATGGGTAAATCACAGAAATAAAAAAAATAAAAAGAAAGTATTACTTTCTACTAGAAGCAGTTTCAAAGTACCCAAGTCACTCCCTTAAGCCTGTGTAACACATGCTCAAAAGGAACCCCATCTCCTGGGAACTCTTCTGCAGGAGAAAGTGAGTGATGTGAGGATGAAAAGTCACTGTGCAGCTGGACACCAGGCCCTTCTGGTAGGTTCTAGTTCAGTGCCAACACCCTCAGACTGAAGTTTCAAGGCTACGTCATGGATAAGGCAAGTCCCTAGGGATCCGGGCTCCAGACCAGCTTCTAAGCCTGGGTGAAATCATCATCTGTAAAGTTAGATTCCATCTTTTCTGTACAGAATCCAGTGGCAGGTCAGCCCCCAGGATATTTAGAAAAAGAATAAAGTACGAACGCTATCAGAAAGAAGGAAATATAAAGGTTAGAGCAGAAATAAAAATTGACCAGACTAGAAAAAAAGAGAAAATCAATGAAATTGAGAGTTGCTTTCATATGAAGATAAAAATTTATAAAACCTTAGTTGGACTGAGAAAATCTAAATACTCAAAAGTATAAGTGAGGTAGGAACATTATGATACAGGTACCCTAAAATTGTTAAAATCCTTTTACAGAAATACAAAAAAGGAATTAAATCTCTTCTAGAACCACAGAAAAATATAAAGTGCTAAAACAAAATTTAAAAGGCAGAAGAAACCTGGAGGGCTTCAAACTATATCGCAATGCTATTAAAATCAAAACATCATGGCACTGACATAAAAAGAGATGCATACATCAATGGACCATGAAGGCTTTTCGGAAATAATTTCACACATACAAAGTCAACTAAACTTTAACAAGGACGTTAAGGGCCAGTCATGGGGCCAACCCCATAATCCCACCAACTCAAGAGGCTGAGACAGGAGGATGGCAAATTTGAGGCCCACTTTAGCAACAGAGTGAGAAGTTGTCAAAAATCATTTTTTTTCTTAATGAAAAAGAGCTGGGTCTGTAGCTCAATGTGAAGACAAAGTTCCTGCACTCAATCCTTATTTTTTTTAAAAAAAGACCTCAATAATATCAATCATAGGCATGTAATCTTTTCAAAACGTGGATATCCATGTGAAAAAGAATGACAAGTGATTAATTTTCTTGGACTAGTGGCATTGGTCAGGAAGTAAAGTACTTGCCTGTGATAGCTGAAACTAGACATTTGCTGAAGGAGAATCAGAGAAAACCTCCGTGACTTGGTTCCTTCTTGGGTTATATTTATCATGACGCCAAAACTTAGCCATCGAGAGTAGAAGTTCGTAAGTGAGATTACATCAAATTAAAACACTCTGTGCAGCAAAAGAGACAATTAACAAAACAGAAAGGAAACTTACACATTGGGGGAAAATATTTCTAAATCACATATTAGGTAAGTATTTACTATCCAGTTATATAAAGAACCATAATTCACAAACATCTGGGGAAGATCCTACTTTAGAAAAAAAAATATTTCACCACTTTCCCAAATTTTCAAATGTTCTCTCTATCACAATCTACCTTAAATAGGAAAAAAAAATTGAGATCATCTCTGAGAAAATATTGCATTAAGGAGTTTGGGTCCATTATTATCTGCATATGATTTAATTCTATGTAAAAAACATTTGTACAAAACATTACTTCTCATAGTAAATCTAAAATTAGGTTCCAAATTTATTATAATTACCATCATATATAACAGTATCATTTTTCTATGTGATTAACATGGTTCAGACACTACCCTAAGAGCTTGAACAGAAGTATTTTAAATAATCCTTAGAGAAATCTAGAAGAAAAGAACTACCATTTTTTCATTTAAAAATATTGAGGTGAAGTGTTTACTATGCTCATATTCAAATGATAACAGAGTCAGAATCAAATATTAATTATCAAAGGAGAAACCAAGTTATACTTATTTTAGATAAATATATGTAGTTTTAGAGTTACATATGTAGTGTACTGTTTTCTTCCATATCATATATATATATATGATAAAAATAACTACCAAAACAGATCTGCAAATAAAGGGGAAAAAATGGTTCTTCTATGCACTTTTATGAAGAAAGTTGACCCATTAGCGAGTACATAGAGTTCACACTTCCCTACTGAGAGGTAAATGGTTATAAGGTTACAGGAAATTACATTCTACATTATAAACTAGGGAAGAAATTAGCATTTCAAAGTTTATGTGTGTCTGGGAGGGAAATGACTAGAACAGATCTATACCACGCTGCACAAGCTGCTGATTGACGTTCAATAAAATAAACACGCAGGGTGACCCGGGGAGGCTTCTCACGTGAAACCATCCCATCCCGTCACATTGTCTTACACGTCAGCCCCGTCACTCTCTCGGCTCTTGGCCTGAGCTCCCCCTGTTCAGGAACCCTTCAGCTCACATTACCTTGAAGCTCTGTGAGTCATTTATCCTATCACAAATTAAATATTGGTTTTATAGTTTGATGTATTATAATTATATTTGTACAACTTTTTTACAAAGTACTTCTCCATACAGTTCCTCATTTAAATTCTCAGTAAAGTACACATGGCAAAGTGATACTTTTACTTTCAAGGGGAGAAAATAATTCATATTTTTTAATATACGATGTGACAGCAATCAGCTTCTCCAAGCTCATATTCCAACGCACCAACTGTGTCAGGAGTAGTCAAGGACATGCTACCCACGACAGCTCTCTGCCTTTGGTTCTATCCCTAAAACATTTCCCCTGACCAAAACCTCGGTTCTCTTTTTCTTTCCATTAAAAGTCAAAATATATCTAAGTGCATGTTTTTACATGCATGATTATCTAAGTATCTTTAGGATATGACAACTCTAGGAAATGTGCTTTATTACCACTCATCATTTTAGCTTAATGTAAAGAATTGTATTCAGCTGATATTGCCCACCATACACACGCGATACTTCAAAGATGCTTTGTTAGACTTAGTTAAAATTTTGCATTTAACTACTTCAAAACACAGCTCTCATGTGAGTGCATATGTTGTGGTAGTTTGCTAATAAAAAGACATGTTCCAGTGCCCTCTGGTTTCCACTTTAGAAGTCACTTGTTCTGACCGATTGGCAGGATGTGAATCTGTCACCTGGGCTACATAAATACATGAAGAGTCAGGCTACTAGTTTGGCTTCCTGGGGTCCGTGTACTCCACCGCCAACTTCAAAGAATGAGATACACCACCTAGGCAAGCAGGGCTGTATGGAGTCTGTGTGTATCTGCACACGTAGTTGATGCCTTTGCTCAATGTTCCTGGGTTAAAGGGAAGTGATGCTCAATTCTCTTGCTTCCCTCTTTCTTCTTGAGAATTACCTCTCTCTCTCTCCTCTCTCTCAAAGACATCTCTTTTGGAAGATTTAGAGATGTATAGGTGCAGCAACTCAAGAATGCCCACAACTATCTTTGTTGCCCTTTCTGTCCTTTATTAAAATCTTTTAAAATTAAAATATGTCTTTTAATAGGGCATGGTGGATCATGCCTGTAATCCCAGCACTCAGGAGGCTGAGGTAGGAAGATTATCAAGAGCTCGAGGCCATCCTAGTCTTCATCATAAGCTCAGGGACAGCCTGGACCATAGAGTGAGACCCTGTCTCAAAAGACAAAAAAGTAAAATTAAATAGGTCTTTTTCTTGCCTGTAGAAGATGCCTGATGATATTAAGAAAGGCAAACAGCTAATGATCTAATGTTTGGCAATTTTTAGAAATATACTTTAGCTTATTTCATCCTAACTTCAACTAAATCTAGGAGGATAAAATGCAGGAGGTATATGAAGTCTCCTGTGAGCATAGACGCTCCTGCCATGAACAGTTCCAGATCCTATTATTCCATGCCACCTGGCTGAGGTGAATTAGATAGGTGCTTGATTTACTTTATTCTCTCCGAAAGAGCACAAAACACATGTTTTCTGGAGTGCAGGAAGAAACAAAGAAATGACCATGTTCCTAGAGATTCATATCCCAAGGCTGAACGACCCAACATCGATAAATTTACTTAGAATGAAACAAACATGCCCCGAAATCAAGAACTCGCATGAACCCTCCATCTTTTTAAACAGCAAGCAGCAAGCTTAGCTTTTGACTTAGGTAAACAGATATGTGTAACTTTTTTATTTCATCTTTAATTGTCAGCTACAGCTAGACACATTGGCGATCGTGATGAATGCAATCTATCCTTACCCATTGCCAATGTTTAAACATAGTGGTATATAATTTATAATGAAAGTATTCTTGGTAAACCAGGCACCCTTCCAATGTGGGGAATTTGGACATCCTATGCTAAAGTGAAACAAGGAAATATTTTAGACCAATTTTTATAGTATTTCCTTTATACAGCATCTGTCACTACACCTATACTTAGCCTTGCACCTGTGTTGAAATAGTCAAGTAATGATTAATCATGTGGTAAGAGGCTCCTTCATAACTGCGAAGGTGAGTTAAGTTTAATCTGCATATATAGATATGTATTTTCCTAGAAGCTCCATCAATGATTTCAAAGAGGTTCAAACTTCACTTTCAGAACTTCCCATTGCCTGTGTTTCTCAGGGCTACTTAATTTCTTTTTTAATCTAGTTGAATTTTCTAGGCTTAAGTATTTGACTTTTCTGATAAGCTTATGTCTTTTATGTCCACTTATTAATGCTTGCTTTAAGAGATTTGTCTGTGTGATTTTGAAAATTAAGATCACCTTTCTCTGGGATCAGGTTTTCTGAGAGATTGTTGTTATATTTGATTTTGCTTTTCTTCATGAACACAAAGTTTTTGATCCGCTTTCAGCATTTTTTTCAATGAAATTTATGGCTTGAATAGGAAGAGCTCACCCAGTGGGTGCTATACAAGTAGCTTCCTGCAAATTCTCATGGTCAATTATTTTCAATGTACCAATAGATTGTAAATCTCGAAGGCTATAAAAGTGTTTCTTCTTAAGGTATGCTGCAGTCTGTGAATTCATAGGTAGCTAGTCTCTGCC
The DNA here is from genome assembly GCA_004027205.1 of Ctenodactylus gundi. Taxonomy (NCBI): domain Eukaryota; kingdom Metazoa; phylum Chordata; class Mammalia; order Rodentia; family Ctenodactylidae; genus Ctenodactylus; species Ctenodactylus gundi. The sequence goes on from PVKB01004755.1 coordinate 120,126, forward strand.
TAAAATTCTAAAAAGTTCATTTTATCTTCTCTATCTTCATCCTAAATGATTTCTTAGTGTCTGAGAAATATTTGATAGAGTAATAAAGTTTAGAATTTGAAATATGTCTCCAAAAGAGAAAAATTGAGGAAAATGAGCATTATGTAAACTTTGCTGAACACCTTTATTCCTCTGATGCTAATGTTTCAACACCCTAGGTTACAGGACTTCAGTTAAATGAAGGAAGGAAAGATTGCAAATTAAAGAAAGGGGAACGTAAAAACTGGACGAGGAGGCAGCAATGGTAGCTTTCTCCTCAAGTTATATGGGTAGGAATCAATAGTTGTATGCCCGTTTACTTTTAAGAGCATATGGCTTTAGCATTAATTTCGCTGAAATAAGAATACATGTTAAATAGATACATACTTTCAGTGCAACAGTGTTATTCTTTCCCAAAAAGTCTTAGTAAAAGAGAAGTATTGAAGAGAAGATGCTTTAACAAGGGAAGAAACCAGCTATTCAGTTTCTGTCTTTTCCCTGTGTATGTCCAACTACTGTTGTAGCTACAAAATTGATATATGTCTTATGAGTCCAGAAAGCCAAATTCACTATTTATTTTAGTACATATTACTGAACTAGAAGCATTTTAATTAGGAAGGAAATATTAAGTAATATTCAAATATTATAATTCTATCTTCAGAGATAGACAGAGGAGAAAAGCCAGAATTGTAACCAACATTAAAAGTGAGATTATTCTGCTAAGAAAATGTATCCCTGAGAAGGAGGCTGGATTATAAGGTATGTTCACTCTTGAAAGTTGTGAGTTCCCTTGTCTCGTGGTGGTAATTGACAGAGAGAGTTCCACCCGGTACTTCCAGACAATTTTGGTTTTGTTTCAAGAGAATTGAAGTCAAAGGATCCAATAACAAACAGGTTGATGGGCAATGACTGAATGACGTAGCTCCCAAAAATTACTTAAAAAGGGATGCAAAGTCCTGCAGGGGTTATCTTTTAAAAGCAATATACTTACTTCAAAATTTCTAGGGTCTGAAACAAATTAAGCTAGTAATCAAAAAACATCATTACTTGATGAGTAATTACACTTGCTGCGACAGAAGCTAAGGAACCATTGAAATATGTGCACAAAAGAATAGAATCAAAGATTTTGCATATAAAGCTAGTAACTCTTCTCGATATGCATTTCACCACCCAATATATCTTTAAAAGGCATCGTGACAACAAAATTAAAATTTTAAGATAAGTTACAGGCATGAAATATGCAAAAGCAGCACTACTCCCCAGTCTTTATTTACCTCATTTCCACTTAATTAGTTACATTGTGGCTATTAAAGTTGGTATTTCAAGTTACTCAAGGATTTGTCTCATGAGTCATTATTAACATAGATAATCCCATGGTAGTTAGTATGGAATATGCTCCTAAAACTTAGTAACTGGTGACTACATTTATGAGAGTTTTAAATAAATAACATGGGCTGGGTGAAGGAAGTAAAGAACAAAATAAGCAGAGAAACGAGCACAGCTCTCGCATCTGGCCCTTTGGAGACATTCTGGGCTCTTTGGCTCCCAGTTGAGACTCAGTCCCAAGTCCCGCTGCCTATACTACATACTATGGTGACTAGAGGCAAAAGGCTGCTCTGTTCACTGTGCACACAAACAAGTATGAAGCGTCGAACAACATTCCTTAAGGCAGGAACAAACATGCAGATTCTGGATCAACCACAAATGAGTTGCTCACTTTCACGCATATCCAAGTGTGTATATAAATGACAACCTTATGTATCATACACAACGACAACATCTGATCAACATGGGAGATCAAAATGTAAAAACTTTGCCATTCTGAGGTGTACATACATATGCTGCCTTCGTTAACATTTGAGAATGTTACTGTGGCTTAAACATATGGCAAGTCCTAAATTTGAAATGCATGACTGTGGGAAGGAGGTATGGAAGATCAGTGTCTCAATTCTAGCAGATGTTGTGAAAATCATGGGGTGCCCCTCTCCAAAAGAGATTCAGATTAAATAATAAAATCATTTTTACAAAGGCCATCAAGTTTAGAATAGAGTCAGTGGCAGCTATGAACATGAAGTACAGATTATCTTGAGTTGTGATTGATCTCATTGAACTCTTAGGTTTAAAATGAGGAAAGGATATGATATTTGTGTCTCAAAAGATCTTGATTCTTCCCACACTGCCGAAGACTAACTCAAATGATTATTGAACATCTGCTCTGAATAAGTACCATCCAACCCTTGGATACACAAAAAGCAATTGATGAAAAGCACTTCACCTGTAAAAATTACATTTATATGGGAGGAGATTGAAGATAAGCCAAAATAGCTACTCATGATGGAGTAAAAAGAATTAAATACTCAGAAGAAAAGGAAAATATGGACAAAATATTTCAGAAAAGAAGTCTAAATTGGAGATCTGCCAATCAGAGTTATAGTCAACCTTGATGGTGGATATAGCAGCCCAGATAGTCGAAAAGACAGACAAGTCAGATGTAAAAGCAGTCCAGTTGACCTTCAGGGTTTTAATGATCTGAGGTGTATGAAAGGTATAGAAAATATAGAATAAGGGATTGGGAAGTGGTAGGAATGATGGTTAAACACCTGCATCAATTTGGACTAAGAGATACCCACATACCCAATAGGACACTATTTCTGTTTGTGGTTTTAAAGTGTCTCTGCAAAAGTTTAGCAATTAAATCAGTAGCCTGAGTATAGATCACCCTCATCCATGTAGGTGGACACTGTGTGACCTGTTAGGATCCAAATAGAACAAAACCGATGGAACAAAAGCCAATCATTCTGTCTACATGGCTTGGGACACCATTTTTCCCCAAGCCTTTACACATCAGCACCTATGATTCTCAGCTGTTTAGACTCTCAGGTCAGGCTTACGTCATAGCTTACCCTGGTGTTTCAAACTTTTGTTATTTTCTTCACAATCTTGTGGTAAATTGCCTTGCTTTCCTGTCAACTAAAGTAGTAGGGATTTTCAGAAAGAAAGAACCAACAGGATCTTTATCTTTCTGTCTGTTCATTTGTCTACTAGGCTATGAGTAGAGAATTTGACTCAGGGGATCACAGGGGCTGAGAAATCCCACAACAAGTCATTTGCAAACTAAAAACTCCGAGTCTGATAATATAGTTCAATCAAAGTCCCACAACTCAGAACCAAGGAAGCCATTGGTGTAAGTCTCTTTCGGAGGCCAAAGGACTCAGGGAGGCTCTGATATAAATCCTGGAGTCCCAAGACCAGAGATCTTAATAGCAGGTGTTCAAGGCATGAGGAAAGGAGTGTTTCCCAGCTCCAGGGAAGAGAGTAAATTTATTCCTTTGTCTTCTAAACTATATTCAAGGCCCCAGCCAATTAGATAGTGTCCACCACATTGAGACTAATAAAGAGTCAGAGAGAGAAGGAATGACAGAGAGAAAGAGAGAGAGAGGAGGAAGGGAAGAAGGAAGGGAGAAAGGAAGGAAGGAAGGAAAAAAGGAAAGAAAAAAGCAAAGAACAATAGAAAAAGAAAGAGAGGCAAGAACAGAAAGGAATTGGTCAAAAATTGGCATTAAGCCAACTAACACACTATTTATACCTTTGGAGAATTCTTCAAGGAAAATGTAAGTGAGTTAACTATGTACTGAAAAACTCTCCTCATTCCCAGCAAATTATCATCTGCTATCTACTTTTCAGACTTGCCTATTACCACAAAAAGTTACCCAAGAGTCAGCCTGGGTACTCCTTTTAGAATCCCTTCAGCACTTAGGAGAGTGTTCATCTCAAATAAGCACATTTAGCTTGCAAAACTTCTCTAATTTTATTTCAAACTTTTCATCTTGCTTTAATTCTTAAAATGAAATTCAAGTTCGTTTCTTAAAAAGAATTATGAAGCTGGTATTTTTGATAAAGTTACTAAGGATAAGTCAAGATGTTATCAGTGGTCAAGAAGAGAAGAAACAGATTCTTCCACGTGGATGTGTTCGACAAGCTCTCTGAATGGGGTCCACAGGCAATTTCTCCCTCTTCTGCCTGCCACCCTTACCAATTCCCTTCTCCATTTTCCTGATACATTTTTTAAAGGAAACGTTCCTCCACAAAACTGTAATGGCAACTCTATCAAAGGTAGAGTCAGGAGGATCCCAAGTTCAAGAGAAGTCTGAACTCTCTAGCATCCTAATGAGATGGTGTCACAAAAGAAAGAAAAAGAAAGTGACTTGGGGTTGTAGCTCGGCATCAAGGCCCTGCGTTCAATTTCAAGTACTTAAGAAACATAAATTTAATAAGTGTCTTTAATATAATAAATTCAATAAATGAACTTATTAAATTAAATAAATATAAGCAGTATTTTCAATATTTGCGATTATTCAAACTTTACCATAAAGGGAATTCATATTTAACCACACAGAAAAACATTTCAATATTTATACCTAAAGTAAGTCTCTGAACAAGTTCCCAAGTTAAAAGTTTAATGACTAGAGAAATTAAACTACAATACAAATAAGATTCACAATTTTCCCATAATCTCAAAATACTCAATTATTTAACATTTATGTTTAGTTTTGTCCTACACAGCAGAAATAAAGGATTTAAACTTTGTGACAGATATTAAGGATATAAAAGTAGCCTGTGCTCTAATTATTTGTTCATTAAAATGGGGACTTCTTAAGTAATTTGGAGGAACAAATAAATTTCTGAAGAACATTCTCTACTGTCTAGCACACATAGGGTATATAATAACTAGTACTATTGACATCTTTCCTGGTCATAACTGTCTACTGATTTTCAATTCTTTAGAAAGAGAAAAAAATCAGCCTTCCAATAATTTCAGAGCTGAATTAGGAGTGATCAGATTGAATTAGATTGAATTCCCAAGTGTCTCCAGCAATCCATTTCAACTCTGTGTTCAAACCCTGGCATGCAACCTATCTATTTCACAGAACTCTTCCGTTAGTACTACGGTGACTAATTCCAGCTACTTAAATTTGAATTGGTTGACATATTGATTTGTAATTGCTCCTGTAAAATTTCACTGTATAAAGTGGTTTTCAACAAATAAATGTAGGTCTCCCTTAGAAAAATCACATCTGGATTCTCTTAAGCGGGTAAAGAAGGAGGACTCCTCATGGGGAAGAGGTTTTATTACATAAGTACAACAAAGGGGAAGAAGTTGTAGGAGGCAGGAAAGGACTGGAAAAGAACTGTCTATTCGCACAGAGGTTTACGATCTATAATGAGGAAATTAAATAAGTATAACTACTATTTTATTGAAAGACAGAGTCACGGGAGACCCAAACCAGGCAAACCTTTTGTCATCATGACATCAACCATTCTGTAGCAAAAAGTGTCTGGATTTTAAATCTCTGTGGATTTGCCTTTAAACTCTGTATTATTCTTAAAATGATCTTAGGAAATCATGCGCCCTCTGTGAACCCATAAACTTGTATCTGAAAGAGAAAAACAGGAACATTGTATGTAAGATTGACATGTTTAAACAAGACATTGAATGAGGAAATAGATCGGGAAAAGGGCCTTATCTATTACCTAATACACTAAGCAATACTCAAAAAATTTCAGTTTTTTTCTTTCTCCAATTAAAATGATATCAATTACAACAGAATTTGACCCAGGAAATGCACGCAAATAATTGCCTTATTAAAGACTCATTTCTATGGACTTTCTGAACTCTCTCCCAAACTTGGTAGCAATGTCCAGATACTTGTAAGCTAAATTATAGCCTGTTCTCTAACTCGCGGCACTTTTTGAGGTTTATAAAAAAATATGAAAAATACAGAGGAAATACCATGATCACAAAAAACGGTTTTCCCAGGGGGCATCTTATCCATTGCATTCCAGATGTGCTGACTTCTGTGATCTCCCCAAATGTAAGAAAGAAATTCAACCATAATTTGTGGTGGTGGGGGACTGCATTTGCTCTCTCACTTGGGGAAAAAAAAACATAATCCTTCATTGTCTTCTCTTCTGTAGAAGATACTTTCTATTATATCCCTCAAAGCATTAAACTAATATTCACCTATAAATTACATGAATTTAATAACAAAGAAGCGTCTATTCTGAAGCCCTGGAGTAATTCTCTTTATCTGACCAGAAAATGATGTAAAACGTGATGGTAACCCACGGTGGCTACCAGGCACCTTCATGGCTCGCTCTTCCCTTCAGGAGTTCTACCCTCCCTTTGTAAAAGTAGACTTTGAAAAATAGTTATGAGGGTGGTTCTTGGAGACTCTTTATCGACTACATCCAAGAGTTAATGAAAAGAAGAATCTTTGGGAATTATGCTCATTGTATCAATCTAAAACAAACAAATGCGCTGATACCATTACACAGGCAATGCAATGTCTAGGAAAAAAATAGCACTAAGGAAAAGATGCAACCTCTACTGCAGGTTGGGTATACCCACTCAAAGCTCCTGCATTGTTAAACTTCCTCAATCAGGTAGTGCTGGGAGGTGAAGCCTAGCTACACGTGTTTAAGTCACTATGGGAGAGTCCTCATTGATGGATGTCTGCTTTTCTAAAATTGATGGGTTAGGCACTGTGAGGCTTTGGTCCCCCTTCTCTCACAATGATTGGCTGTCCCCATCCAGTTTCTTCCGTAAATTGAAGTGTTAAGTCTTCACTAGGAGCTAAGAAGATGCCAGAGACATATTTTTGGATTTTCCAGTCTTCAGAACCCCAAGCCAAAATAAAGCCGTTCTCCTTATACGTTCTTCAATTTCAGCTATTTTGTTATTGACAACAGAAAACAGACTAAGACAGGGCAATTCGATATTTCAAGGGATATTTCTAAGTCCTGCCCTTGATGTTCAGTGAGAAAAATCATCCTATCTCTAGAATCATATGCCAAT
>PVKB01004756.1:0-81225 GCA_004027205.1 Ctenodactylus gundi
CTTCCTCCCCTCCTCTGTCCTTTGACCCCCCCATTCCTTTCCCCTGCCTTCACCCCTCAGCTGCTCTCCCTGCCACCCCATTCTGCTCACCTTCTGGCAGAAGTGACGCTCTCTCTTGTCCCCCAGTCCCTTGGGTGAGTACTAGATGGGGCCTTATTCAGGGTCCAGAGAGCATGTGCCTTCTATGTGTGGTACGTGGGCTGTGAGCCTCTTCCTGGGACGTCTGGAGTAAGCCTGGGAGGCTGCAGATGGCCACTGCGCTTCCCCTTGCGCTCTTCCCCAACTGCTGCTCCCACCCGCCTGTCCCAGCCTGGTGCAGAGTGGGGAGAGAGCCCACAGACTGTGTCCCCGTCCATACAGGACCATGCAGTCTTCAAAGGAGAAGGAACAGGGAGGCCAGGGGTGGCTGATGGAGGCAGAGCTAATGGAGGAGACAGGGAAGAGTTTTAGCAATGAGTGGAAACTCTGTAGAGTTTAGCAAGCCGGCAGGAGGAGGGAAGGAAAGCCACATCTACAGGAATGGCGGGGGCTGTGAGAGACCACGGGAGGGACACAAGGCACTACACTGAGCTGGTGACACCAGTAGGGACGATGACGACGATGATGGTGGTGACGTGGGAGCAGTAAGGGGCTGGGGCAGGCTCAGGAGACGCCCTCCCCCACGTGCACCGCAGAGTGACCAGCTTCCGAGAGGAAAATAATATCTGAGCAAGCAATTCATGGTTCTCACCTTCCGGTCGAACGTGCCGTGTGTTAGGACTTGGATAGGAGTAAGGAGTCGTAGCAGAGGGGATCCTGCCACCATGTTCTGCAGGCGGTGGGAAGCTGACAGGTCCGGGCTCCCTCCTTTAGCAGGAAGGAGGCAGCTGAGATCCCTCCCTGTCTACAAGGGCGGAGGCCACGTGAGCCACCATCCTGCTCGTCAGAATTCTGGAAAGGCAGGGATGGGGTAAAGGCTGCTCTGAGGTCTCAGGTGGGAGGGAGGTGAGGAGTCACCACAGAGACTTGACCCCCACAGCTGCCTCACAGTGAACACCTCAGGGGCAGCTCCTCCCCCCACTCCAGGAGGCAGGAGGGCTGCCCATGGGCTGCCTGACTGGGAGGTGCTTGTGGGAAGCCGGAGAGCCGGCTGGCCCTGAAGTGTGGCTTCCCTCCTTCCCTCCTTGGCCGTGACCACTGGCTAGTTGACAAAGTTGTTGTGGGGAAGCTCTTGGGGCCTCTGGTAAGAGCCCGACTGGGGCACCCGTGCAGCCAGGGAGCACTTGTTACCGCAGAGGCTTTCTGCACACCTGTGGCTTGCTTCACCGTGGCAAGCAGACGTGAATAACCAGCCACTGGCTATCTGAGAGAAACTTTTGACCTGGAACACAGAGCCCCAAACTGACCCGCAGGTGACAGGACAAGGCAGGAGCATGGCCGGCTACTGGGGAAGCGGTGTGCGTGACCCCAAGCCCGGTGTGTCGGTGTTGAATCTTCCTCATCATCAAAATGCACATTTAAGCCAAAGCTGAGACGTGGCGTCCCAGTGCGTGAGCAGTGCCTGTCGACGTCTCTTCTCTGAGGCCGGGTAGACTGAGACTCTTACACTTCTGGGAATACAAAATACCTTACTGCCTTTGAGTGGGATTGGGCACTGTAAGCGGAGTCTCGTCTGATGTCTGACGTGCCTAGAGCAGGAGCGTTGTGGACATGGAATATCTGTGCAGGGTGAGCTCTGCTGTGCGGGGACTTGGGGCTGGATGCTGCATTTATGTTTCCTAAGGACCTTACACACGGAGGTAATTCTATACAGTATATTTTTAGTTGTGCCTCCATTTCCATTATGACTAGTCCCACAAGTCAGATAGGGAATTTTCCCTTGTGAAGTTTCAGGTGTGGAGCTTCAGACTTGAGGTTGTTAGATTTTGAGTTTTGGATACTTACCTTCTATAGAGAAGTTATTTTACCTCTTGACCAGCCACCTCCGAGGTGGCAGCAAAGAATGAAATGATATATGGTGCAAGACAAATTTGTTGTGAATCCCCAGATAGCCAGCCCTGGGAGGCTGTCTATAGAACCGTGGGCACCTCTGTTAGTGGAACAAATTATCACAAACTCATGGTTTAAGCAATTTGCTGCTGTTGATCTGACAGGCTCCATGACTGGGAGGCACGGCAGAGGGCTCCCATTTCCCCGGCACATGGTCCAGGCTTTGGCTGGACTTGGTCTCTCATCTAGGACACCAAGGCTTCTTTTTGTAGAATTCATGGTATTGCGGCTGTAGGACTGAGGTCTCTTTTCTTGCCAGTTTTTGGTGGAGATTTACTCTCACCCTTTGGGAGCCCCCTCCTTCTGGATTGGCTGTTCACAGCAGAGCTATTGCTGCCTTCCAGCAAGATCCTTTCTCAGGCCTTGCACCCCCCTCAAACTCCAATCATCTTTGACTCCATCTTATGTCATCTATCAGAGAAAGATCTGCTTTTGAGGTCTTACCTGAGGTGATGAGGGTCACCCAGGTAATCTTATGTGTCCCAAAGTTGAGTTGGGACTTTATTCCTTTTCGAACGGAGCCTAGCTTGCTCTTCGGTTGAGTGGCCAGGAGTGGGACTCCTGGGAGGGGGATGTCTTTAGATTTCTTAGTGCCACAGTTTCCACATGCGAAGGAACCAGGGGGACCTCCAGCCACAGCTGTGTTGTCATTTTCAAGGTCTGTTCTCTGGAGAAAAACAAGTCCCACAATAGGACTCACAGCTCACCACAGGCTTCCTGGGAAAAGGGCCAAAAACAGAGTTGGTATGTGTGTCCTTTTACAAAAGTTAGAAAGAGAGAATGGAAGGTTAAATGTGAAATTAGTAAAACCAGTGACTCTAAGGGGAGCAGACTAAGGAATGGGCAGTGATGAGTGTGCTTCTCTGAATGTACCAGTTTATAATCCAGACACAGTAAAGATGTGTTTAATGTAGTTGAGAGAGAAAAATAAACAATGGTCAAAACTTTCTAACTGAAAATACTGTCAAGTTTGTGGTATAACATTCCAGAGATGGCATATTTCACTGCTTTGAAGTCAGTATTGTGGTAATGTATTAATTTTGAAGTTGATATTGGTCACCAAAAATCCTATGAAGAAATTTTAAACTATACTCTGTTCGTGTTGTCAGTCATAATATTTGCATTGCTGACTTGACAGTGTTCTATATATGGAAGGAGATATCTATCTAATAATTATGCCATTTTCAATGATAGTGAATTTTTTCCAACTTGAAGAACATGCAATTAATTATAACAACTAAAATCCTGTCATTCTTAATTTGAATAAGAATACTAGGATGAACTCATGATTTATTTTTCTCTCTTTTAGGAAAAGTTACATATTTCACAGGTTTACCCATCTGTGTAGGTTGCTGTGTAGTGATTTGTTGCTGGGACACATTACCCAACACCACAACTTAAGGGAGGAGAGGTTTGTCTTAGCCCAGTTTCAGAAGATCTGCCCATTCTTGGGCACTTGGCCAAGTGGGAAGCGTCTGGCAGTGAGCAGCTGCTCAGGTCATTGCGAGACAGGATCCGTTTTTCCGGAAGAGTGAATGTCCTTCCAGGCCACCTGCCCAGTAATGCCCTGCACATCCAGTGATGTCGCTCAGCTTTGGACCCTCCTGACCAGGCTCACTTCCTAATAGCACATGAAATTCATGGATAAACCACAACATCAGATACATGAGGCATTTGGAGATATTCCACATCCAAACCGTAACAATTGCCATAACAGAACACCAGTGTTTGGGTGACTCAAACAATATAAATTAATCTTATCACAGTCCTGAATGCTGCAAGACTAAGATCGAGGTACCTGCAGGTTGGCTTTTCTGGAGACCTTTCCTCAGCTTCCTGAGAGCGCTGCCCTGTGACGTGGCCCTTCGGTGTCTGCGCTGCAGTGGTCCCGGATACGTCCTTATCTAAGAACCAGTCTCATTGGGTCAGGGCCTCACCCCTGTGGCCTTATTTAACTTTACCTTTTTGAAGGCCCTGTCTCCAAGTACAGTCACTTGATGGGATAGGGCTTCACCTAAAGAATCTCACTCATATTTGAGTTTATGAAAGATACTGGTCTGTATTTCACTGGATCACTCCCCTCCGTTTCAGTGTCACTGTAATACTAGCTTTGTGAAATGAATTGGAATGTGTACTTTTCTGTCTCTAGAAGGGATTGTATAAATCTTTATTCCTTTCTGTTTTCATGTTTGGTGGATTTCTCCAGTGAACTCATATGGACCTGAAGATTTATTGTGGGGAGGTTTAAGATTACATATTTGATTAATGATTACAAGGTCATCCACGTTTTACATTTTTATCTGGTTGAGTTTTGACAGTATATAATTCATGAAGAATTGGTCCTTTATTCCTGACATTTTGCGAGCTAACTTTATTTTTTAATACTGTGTCCCCGAAACCAGCATCATTTGTCCATTTTAAAATGTGAAGATGGGACTGCTTCGATTGCTTTGAGGCTCCCGTGTATGCTGGTACTGCTCTCTCTGGTAAATGGCTGGCAAAGATCTTTTCCAGTTCCATAGGTCGGCTCCTCACTGCTCTCTTTACTAGCACAGGAGCTTTATTTTGATGCAGTGCTATTTGTCAATTTTTAACCTTGTTTTCTGTGCCTTTGAGGTCCTGTGCCCAGAACCATTGCCTTTCTGATGTCTTGATCTTGATGTGTGTCTCCTTTGTTTTCCTCTAATACTTTCATTTTAAGGATTTTTGTTGTTGCTATTGTTATATAGGGTGCCAGGATCAAGTTTCAGTCTACTGCAAAGAGATACCCTGTTTTTCCAGTGTGATTTATATTCAAAAGGCTTTCCCTTCTCCAATGTGTGTTTTTGGCACCTACATGGAGGGCCGATTGTTGTAGCAGTGTGGCTCATTTCTGAGTTTTCTAGTCTGCTGCTTGGGCTGTATGTCTGGTGGCGCCCCCCCCCCCCCTTTTTTTTTTTGGTGCCAATACTATGTTTTGGTTACCATGACTCTGTAGTATGTCTTGACACCAGATACTGTGGTGCCTTTGGTCTTACGCTTTTTGTTTATAATTTCATTGGGTATTTGAGGCCTTTTGTGCTTCGAAATAAATTTTGGGATTGTTTTGTACCTCTGTGAAGAATACCATTGATATTTTGTTGGGATTTGTATTTGTTTGTGAATTACTTTGGATGGTGCGGCCATTTTAACTGTTAATCCTTCAAATCCCTGAGAATTCCAGGTCTGTCCACCTTTCAGTATCTCCAGTTTCTTTCTTCATTGTTGTGTAACTTTCATTGTAGATGTCTTTCACTTTCGTAGTTGGGTTTATTTCTAGGTATTTCATTTTAGTTTTTTCGGGATATTGTGAATGAGAATGTTTTTATGATTTCTTCCAGTAAATTTGTTATTGGTATATAGAAAATTACTGATTCTTATATTTGATTTTTGTATTGTTACTTTATTAATTTCAGTTATCATTTCTAATGTCATATGATTTCTTCAGTTTTTGGTGAAGTCCTCAGATTTTTGTGTAGGATGATATCATCTGCAAACAGGGATATTTTGACTTTCTTGTTTCCTATCTATATGCTTTTAATTTTTTTCTTGTCCTAGTTGCTCTGGCTGCGGTTTCTAGTACTGTGTTGAGTAAAAGCTGTGTGACTCAGTATTCTTGCCACATTGATTTTAGAAGAAATGCTTTCAGTTTTTTTCTATTCATTATGATGCTGGCTTTGGGTTTCATATATAGTCTTTAATATATTGAAGTATGATCCTATATCTAGATTCTTTAAGGCTTATATCATGAAAGGTTGTGGGATTTTGTCAGATACTTTTTGTGTGTCTGTTAAAATAATCATGAATTTTTCCTCACTCTCTTAATGTGATGATGCATCTGTTGATTTGCATATGTTAAACCATCTTTGTATCTCTGGAGTGAGTCTAAGTCGATCATGGTGTGTGATCTTTTGGATGTGCTGTGGGGTTCAGTCTGCCAGATGTTGTTGAGTTTTGCTTCAGTGTTGATTAGGGGCAGTTTTCCCCCTTATTTTACTATGCTTCTAACTATTGAATTTTTTTTTGCTGCTTAATTTTTGTTGCACTTTCTTTTTGTCTCCATAATTTTGTACCATGGTGTCAAATCTGTTTTTGAATTGGCATTTATTTTTAATAAAAGTAACATGCCATTTTTCTCTGTCTTGTGGGAGGCTTTTTGTTTGCTTTCAAGGCATAGAAGTTTAGTTGTGATATATCTTTGGCATGGGTTCTCTGGATTTATCCTGTCTGGAGCTGGCGTGGTTTCTCGAATCTGTGGGGTGATGTTGCCTAAGTATGTGTAATTTCTAGGCATTTCTCCTTCGTGTGCTCTCTCCTCCCCCTTTGGGCCTCAAACAGTACGAGTGGATGTATTTTGTTCCTCTACAGTAGGTTCCTGAGACCTAATTTTTGCTTTTGTCTGTTTTTTTGTCTTAGATTTTAGAAATTTGTCTATACTCAAATTTATTGATTCTGTTTTTATTACCTGCATTCTACTATTGACTCCACCTAGTGAAGTTTTTATTTTATTTATCGAGTTTTTCAGTTAATTTTATAATTGGCTGTTTTTGTATTCTCCCCATCTGAGATTTCAGATTCATTCCTCCATTTTAAGAGAATCTGTACAGCTTTTTGAGGTGTGTCTTTGAGGGCTACCTTAAATGCTTGTTAGTGTTTCTCTTTTTCTTCTGGGTGTATGCTATGGCTTTTCTAGTTCTGGCTTAAGCTTCGAGTTAATGCACAGTGTGTCTGTGTGGAGCTCTGAGTCCTCTCCTCACTGTCTGTGAGTCTTGCTGCTGGGTGGAGGGGTTCTCTCTGGACCCCTCTGACACTAGCCTGTTAAAGTCCTCAGAGCAGTGCCTACTTCTGGCTTGGAGGGGAAAGACCGCTTCACACTCACACTCTGAAACTCTTGTAGCCGGGAAATCAGGGCAGGGCATTCTTCTGTGGACAGAGCAGGGAGGATCAGCTGCCCGCCTCCTGTCAGGCACACCCCTCCTGACATACAGGGATGGAAGATCTGTTCTCTCTTAGGCCTCACCCTCCCTTGTAGCCACGGAAGTGGATTAGGCCAACCAGTTTCTCTGGTGGACATGAGCTAGAAGATAAACTTCCTGGTGACCCACTAAAGATCTTAGGGGGTGTAGGAAAGGAGGATTGTTGTGCTGCACAGCAGGCCCGGTGTTGGCACACAGGTGTGCTGAGGCTTTCTTTTACTGATGGCTTAAGGAGGGAATGCAGGCTTTTCCTGGTTCTGGGATAGAGGCTTCAGCGATTCTCTGCTGGGGTTTATCAGAAGCAGGGAGAAAGTGAAGGAGATGGCTGCCTGATCGGTCCCAAAGGCCACCGCTTCCAGGTGGTGGCGCTCCTTTTTTCTTTCCTCTAGAACCTTCCTGTGCCTGCCTTTAAGTATCTTACTCCATAACTTTTGGAGAACACCGTGGAAGAATGGGCCTTCTCCACGTGCAAGAGGGTGCAAGTCCAAAGCCACTTCTAAACACTGCCCATCCAGTCAGTTGCCATAACTGTGGAAGGTGATTTGAAAATGTCTGTTAACAATACTCATTATTTGGGCTTTAACAGGCTTGCATTCAATATTTAACTTCTAGAAATAAAGTATTCATGAAGGCATCTAATGCACATTGTATCTAGTGTGAATGCTTGGAAATAGTTAATATCCATCCGTACTAAAATATTTCAGTGAGTACTATAGCTGTAATATAAATTACTCATTTGATTAACTTGGGATGTTCAGTGTGTAAAGATGAGTGAAAAGATGAAAGGGCAGAGTTTTGTATTGTGAGGGTATTTCTGAGAAGCACCACAAATGGTGAAACACTTGTGCTTGTGTTTGTGTAAAAATTCATTTGAAAACAAGGCACAGAAGAATAATGACATGTTGTTTCTGAGAAGCATGGTATAGGGCGATTATTTCTCTATTCATTTATGTTTTTAGGCTGTTAAAATGGTTTTAATTAAATCTAATGAAGGGGAAGACATAATAGGTACTAGTTGTCTTTGAAGGATTAAGGGACCTGTAGGACTATAGATGTTCCATTTTTTTTAGACTTTTAGATTTAACATGGTAATACAAATTCTTAAATATTTAGATCAGTCTCTGGAAAAGTGTTGTTACATGTTTGTGTTTGGAATCTAAGTATTAATATGCATATAAAAATGCAAAATTCAATAGAAAGGTATGCATGAGAGGCAGGCTTCAGGCCAGAGGGGTGTAAAGATTCTGAATGTACATGGAAAATTGCCCTCCCTTCTTTCCTTGTTCTTTGAAACGCCATGGGTCCTTGGAGTTCTGAGCAAATCGGGATGCGACCTGCCTGCCTGCCAGCAGAACCCCCTCAGGAGCCATGACCACCTTTGCTGCGCTGTGCATGGGCTTCCCTGCTTCTCGTCATCACCAGCCTTTGTAAATTAGACTTGAGCACGTTTTCTGTGATGTCAGCTCTCCCATCTGTCTGACATGAGACAGTTAGTGAAATTGAACTGTCAACATCATACAAAAATGTGATAGCCCCCAAATGGCCACTCATTTCTCCACAAGGTTCTGTCTCATATTGAGTATGACAGGCAATAAAACAGGGCCTGATGTGTCTTTAGGAATGACAACCCGTCTAGAGGATGGATAGGTATGTAAGTCCATCACATGGGTTCACCGTGAGCCGCCGTTGTCAGTGCTACCTGATAGATCAAGGTTTCCTAGATATTCCCCCCTCTTCCCTATAGCCTTAATATTAATAGGATAATCAGAGACATCTGCTTTGATCGTAAAGATTTTTTAAAAAAATATTTATTCTGGATAATTGGTTAACTGTGTGGGAAATTTTTCTCTGCTTATACATATAAAAGTCAATTATTTTACACCCAAAAGGAACTCTAAACAGCTGGAAGACTGTTCTGAGGAGAAAAGCAATGAAAGAAACCATAAAAGGAACTGCTGATAGTTTGGCTACATAAAAATCAGAAACTTATGTTTCCTAAAATCAGAAATACAATTTATATACTAATAAAGCTTATATATTTTTCTATTTCATATATGATACTTATACTATAGAAAAACTCATGATAGGACCAGACATTTATCCTCAATAATGAAATAGGAATGAGCTTGACAACCAAATACTACTATACTCATTGTCAAAATAATAAAAAGACTAACAATATTTTATATTCAGAAAAGACAGACAACTTTTTTTTTTCTTTTTTGAGATACAGTCTAGCTCTGTAGTCCAGGCTGGTCTTAAAATCACTAATCCATGCTGGCCTCAAACTCATAACTTTCCTCCTGCCTCAGCCTCCTGAGGGCTAGGGTTATGGCTTGTGCCGCCAAGCCCAGCCAGGATGTGGTGCTGGGGGATGGAACCTGGGGACCTCTTGCTTCCTAGGTAAGTGCTCTCAGCACTGAACTATTCCCCCAGCCTAGGGCAGCTTTTTGTCCAGTTGGTGAGACTTCTTTTTTGGGTCTGTTTTTGTCATATCTGTTAAGAAGCTGATCCAGTTTATTGTCACGAATGAACTTGAGTTATAGGTTTGTACTTTCTAGGGACATAAAGTACCTGAAAGATCCTAATATCAGAGCTGAACCTGACTTTTCTTGTTTTTTGAGATTTTTTTTCTGTTTGCGGCTGGTTATGTTAGTCTTTGGATACTTGAGAGGACCCCTTGAGTTCTTGGCGCTGCCCACACTGTTTGTGGCAACCTGGTTTTCTCTTGGTCGCCACAGCCACTCATTATGGCCCGGAGCATGCCTTTTACTCCTGACCTGACCTTCCAGTGTTGAATCCTCTGGTGCAAACTCTTGGGTAACAGTACCGTGAAGCTTCAAATGATGGCGACTTGAAGCAGAGGTGGTATGGTGAGGGGCTCACTCCCACTCGGTTCCCAGGCCTGTGTGTTTCGATTGGGGGTGGAGACAACAGCATATATTCTGGTTGTTGATTCAAAGCATGTATTTCATGTTTTAAGACAGAATCCAGTCCCCTCCCCCCCTTTATTTTCCCTCAGCCAGCACCATGAAGGGTTGTTGGTAAGCTCTTTCTCATTTCTCCCGTGCCTCATGCTCTGGGTGGTAGACTGCTTGCTGAGACTGGAAATTTTGTGGGCTGGACCTTTCTGTCCCTCGATTCAGAGGCATTGTTATGTTGATTAGCATAATGGCAGGTAAGGCATTTGTGAAGTGTGTACCTTTGTTGCTGGTAGCTCTGGGCGTGGAAAAGTATGTGTTTATCCCTCTTCCAGTGAGATGTGTTTATCCCTCTTCCAGTGAGAAGTATTTGCCTCCCCTTCTACAAACCAACTTGCTACTAGGTAACTGGTCCCCAGGAAATGGGACCGCAGTGGGGACTCAGAATCTGTTTCCCTTGTTGGTTGAAGGGCCAGTATCCAGGTAACTGCTGTTGAGGAGTTTCCTTTTCCTGAGCCTGTGCATAACCTCCACTTTGCCTCCTTGGTCCTAAATATGGAGGATTGAAGAAGTGTGGGGTGGCTGGAGGAGTCTTTATTCACCTGTGCATGGTACGCCATTTTATCTGAGTGCTGAC
The DNA here is from genome assembly GCA_004027205.1 of Ctenodactylus gundi. Taxonomy (NCBI): domain Eukaryota; kingdom Metazoa; phylum Chordata; class Mammalia; order Rodentia; family Ctenodactylidae; genus Ctenodactylus; species Ctenodactylus gundi. The sequence continues at coordinate 10,581 of PVKB01004756.1, forward strand.
AGCCTCCTGCAAAGTGGATGCTCTTTAGCAAACGTCCTCGTTAGCGGGTCCTGGTAGCTTCATGCTTTCTCCACATTTGGGAGGCCTACCCACAGTTTTCTTTTCTGGAACATCAAATCTTGTTCTGTGTTCTTGACGGGTCTACTGAACTGTTAGTGTCCATGCACCAGCATGCCTTTGTACTTCTAGCCACATATGGGTTAACACATGTACAACAAAACGTGTGGCGTGGAAGTTAAGCTCCCTGTAGGACACCATTTTCAGGGATGTGTCACTGAGGTTTGTAGTGCAGGGGTCCACCTCCACGTGGAAATGTCACATCATTGTGAACCACTCAGTGCTTTTTTTTCCTCATTCATCTGCTGAAATAATTCCTAGGACTCAGGGAGGCAATGCAGAAGTATATATATTGAAGGACCCTATGCCTTCCGCATGCTGCTTTGGCATAATCTGGCCCAGTCTGAGCCTTACATCTTACATTGCTAACCCAGCTGATGGTGTGCTACTGATGTGTAGCCCAACTTAGAGGTTTAGTGAGTCAGGTTCATGGTAGGTAATTCAGATCACACAATCATTTTGTGTCCTAGTAGTATTCATTCTCTAAGAAGCTCTTTCTCCAAAAAGAATTGTCATCCACACTGAGAAGGATGGCTCAAAGACTGTGTATTAGTTTGGGTTCTTTCAAAGACAGAATTTACAGATTTTAGGAAGATTTACAAATCCAAGGATAGAGGTGGTCCAAGATGGCGGCTCCATCTGGGCCTGCAGAACAGCCGGTGAGGTGGGAGTCTGCTGCAGATCTCGGGTGAAGACCGAAGCCTGAAGATCAGCGTCTGAAGAGCAGCGATGGACTGGAGCGAATCTGTGCCGACGCTCTGCGATGTGTAGCAAGTTGATTGCGAAGGGGAGAGCTTTCCCAGAGGAAGAAGCTGTGACAATCGGCCCTCTTCCTTCCTTTTGTACTGTTGCAGTTCCAGCTGGACTTCCCACATCTGGGTGGGTGCTCTTCCCTCATTGGCCGGCCCCCACGTCACTTCCCCTTGAATCCAGGCAGGTTCTCAATTCCCAATCTAGGCGTGGCTCCCAAACACTAGTCCAGATGGAGATGTGGTTCCTAATTCTCTCAGGTTGACCTAATCTCTTCAGTGGTCAGACTGTGTTGTGATTTTTCTAACGGATACTTCCCTGTCGCTCTTTTGCCGCAGGCACTCAACATACTGCTAGATGAGCGGTCATGATGCCCAAGGGGAGAGCAGCTTGTCCAGCAGCCTGATTGGCTGCAGAGCCTTTCCTCCAGCTTCATCCAGCAATTTATGGGGTTCTCAGCAGGGCAAGTAAGAAAAACGTGTTTGAAGGTGTATTAGTTTGAGTTCTTTCAAAATGCAGAATTTACAAAAATCATGACAAAAAGGATCTACGTGGAAGGCTTACCAGCCTGTTGGGGCCCTCAGGGCCTGAGAGCCTCAGCATTGCAGACGTTGGCCACGTTCCTTTCCACGAAGAAGCGTTTATTGTCTGGAATTTAAGTCAGGTGTTCTGCTTGAAATTTGGATCAGGTGTTGAACCACGGGACTGTTCTAAGGAGGAGGTCCCGGGGTGGGGTGATGGGCCTGGAGAGTTTGTTAGCCTATTAGACTGCTTGTACGCTAATGTGTAGCCTATTAGATTGCTTGTGTGCTAATGTTAGCCTATTAGATTGCTTGTATGTTAATGTGGGTATGGAAGGGTATTTAAGCTTGGGCTTTGCGGAATAAAGGGAGAGAGAGTCAAGCCGGGTGGAGAGTCAAGTTGAGAGTCGAGTCCAGTCGTCGTCGAGTCAGTCAACGTTCCACGATCGAGAGAGTCTGTGTGGTGTCTTTGCCGGTTGAAGACGCCACACCAGCCTGAGGTTAGAGATACCCAGGTTAGCCGTCTGCACGTGACGGAACTCGAGGGTCCCGCGGCTGCTCAGCCGTGAGGTAGAACACCCGTCGGCGACGGCAGGACAGCCGGTGAGAGTGCTGTGGGTCTCGGCTGGTCGAAGAAGACTGTCAAAGACCAGAGACTGAAGATTGGTGACAGGCGGACAGGCGCAAGTCGAGACTGGGGCGAGTGTGTGCTAAAGGTCTGTGCCATGTAGCGAGTCGGCATCTGTGTATAGACAGGGATTTAAGAATCTTTATTCTTCCTTCCTGTTGTACAGTGGGTGGTCTTTCCTCATTTGCCAGCCCACAAATCACTCGCACTCTAATTCAGGCTGGTTCCCAAATCCCAATCCAGGCGTGGCTCTCAATTGCCTCAAGTTGACAGAATCTCTCCAATGGTCCTAGGAGCTGATAGGAATTGTCTTCTGACTTCACAGCCCTAAAAGCCTTGTGCTGCATTATTGGTCATAGTTGGTAGAAGATCTGATAACTGGTTCTGACTGGCTGGGAGGGAAATCTCAACATTCCCTAGCCCATGAGTCCCAGAAACCTCAGATGTGGCAGCCCTTGAATTATTGTGGGACTTGTCACGCTCTTGTGTCTAAGATGCTGGTGTGTCCTCAGATTCAGTCAGCTTAATATTACCAAAACAGTGTACAGATGCGATTTTTGGAAATAGGTCATTCAGGTTGTGGGTGCTGCAGGAAAGTTGACATAGCTTAGCAACAAAGCACTGAAGAGGACCCTTGGCCTTGTGAGGAGAAGCCAGTACATGCAAGTGGCCCCTCTGCGGGCTGATGTTTGCTTGATACAGTAAGGAAGAGGCTTGTGAGGTTGATGGCAAAAACCAAAATGCAGTGGCCTGTGGGTTTGCTTCAGGAGGAACAGTGCATGTTGAGCTGCAGTCGTAGTTGGGGTCACTTACACATATTTACAGTTTGGATGACGCTGTTGTTGTGCAAGATTCATTACAGTCATTTTCCAGGATTTCATGTTGGCCAAATACACATCAAAATGGAGACATTGTCGATATTATTACCCCCATTTTTTCCCATTTTATTAGAGTATTTTATGCTCATATGTATTACTAAAAATTATGATCCCTTCCCCTCCCCCTTTTTGACCCTCCCACAACTTCTTCCTCTCACTGTCATCCCCCTATTTTGTTGTTTTTTTTGGCATCTCCTTTTCTTCTTCCCCCCACCTTCTCATCCCACTTTTCCCTTTCCCTTTCTACAGAGTCCATCTTCTTACTTTCTTTTATGTCTCTTACATATTTTATAGTTTGGTTTTCTCATATTAGAGAAACCATATGATATTCAACGTTCTGAGTCTGATTCATTTCAGTGAGTGTCATGGTCTCAAAGGGCATACATTTTCCTAAAAATGATTCAAATGTGTCATTGTTAATGGCAGAATAATATGCCATGGTATGTATGTATGTATGTATGTATGTATATATATATATATATATATATATATACACACACACACACCACATCTTTTTTATCCAATCATCTGTACTCGTGCACATTGGCTTCTTCCAAGATTTGGCTATTATCAATTGTGCTGCTATACAGAAGACATTCAGTTTATCATTAAGCAGATTTCTTAGGCTAAACTTATACCAAAGACTAAATAAGTGAATTGCTACATTAAATGAACTTACACCTGTGTCTCAAAAGTATATCACACATAAAGGAATAGATATAATGGCATACTTAGTTATTTCAGATTTTTAAAAAGAGTTCTTTCCCCAAGAGGAACAGAAAGAAATGAGGTTTGAGGCTTGCGCCTGCAAAGCCATGAGCTGATAGCCTCTCTTCCTAAGTGGCCTGTCTCAGTTATTTCCTTGTAGCGTTGAAAAACTAATATTTGATCCAGTCATAGAGGAAGTGAAGGAAAGAAGGCTGCTGAGTTGAGAGGGAGTATCACCGATTCAGTTGAGGTGGTAGCTGGTGTAGTGGTGGGGGCGGGCGGGGTTGAAATACTTACCTCGGCAGCAATGCAGCTAACAGCTGAGCTCTTTAATTTAGGAAAAGCTGCCCCACAGCTGGTGAAGCTAAGCAGGGGGTGTCGTGCACCCCCTGTGGGGCCTGGAAAGGGAAGATGGGTTTTCATTGTCCCTAGTCCTTGCTCGTCCTGTTCCTTAGTTGGGCTGTGGAACCGGATACCAGGGGATGATGCAGCTGTCCTCTTTGCAGCTCCAGGTCACAAGAACTTGGTGTGTGGAACAGGTCCCTGCAGGTAGTGCCGGCCCCATTCAGTCCTAGCAGCTGATAGGGCTGAGGTTAATGACAGTACCCAGGTTATGGAAGGGAAAGGGTCTCCCTCCTTCGTGTTCTCTTGTTTGCCAGAGTGTTGTGCTCTGAGTTCTTTTCAAGTGGATCCTTTCCACTGACTCGCGAATGTTCTCTCTGCATTTGAACGACTGCTGTAGGTGTGTTAGAGTGGCCAGGGCTGCAGTTAGGACCAGGACACAGAATGCTGACTGATACGGAGTCTAGGCAAGCCTGCTGGCTTGCTTCATCCTCCTTTGTTTGCCATTGGGACTCAAAATAGTAATAAACGGACGGGCATGGTTAAATCTATTATGAGAGCTTCATAAATGCTGTGTTAGGATTTTAGCTAGGTGTGGTGGTGCGGGTCTGTAATCCTGTTGCTCTAGGAGGCTAAGGCAGGAGGACGGCAAATTTAGAATCAGCCTGGACAACTTAGTGACTTAGGAAGAACCTGCCTCAAATAAAAATGGCTGAGGATGTAGGTCAATACAAAGGCCTCAGTGCTCAGTGTCACTACCACCCACACCACCACCAAAACAAAAGAAAACAAGCCTCAGTGGGTGTTTTGTGTTTGTGTGCATTCTGTACAAAGCCACCTCTCACTGGTTCGTAGTAGGATAGGGTAAGTCACTTTAAGAAGTAAAAGTTCGGTGGGATGAGAACGACGGAAAACGGAGAGATGGTTGATGAGCAAGGAGACTGCACAAGGGACTTCTGAACGCTGCAGCCATCGCACTCAGTTGTCCTTAAAGAGTTGAGAGGAAAGGGAACTTGGGAAAAGAACTGGCCGAGGGATTTAGCAAGGGGGAGGCAGTGTGAGAGAGCCTGAATATTTTTATTTTTTAGTGTACTTAAGGTGATGTCCATTTTGCCCCCTAGCTCTGAGTTGGAAACACTTGCCTCAAAATTAATGTGGGTTGATGTGGTCGAAAGGCGGGTACCATAAAGCTAGTAGATAACGTAAAACCCAATAGTTTAAGTAGGATCTGCTATCTGTATAACCCAGTGCTGAAATGAAACCTTTTTCTTTGGATTTATATATGCAGTTTGCTGGGAGAACTAGAATTCATGTGAATTGCCTGGGTATTGTAAGCAAGTTAATAGTAAGTGACCAATAAAGGTGTAGTCAGCCTTATTGAATTTACGACCCAGTGAAGACCAGCAGCCCCCACGTGCGTGCCTCTGCCTGCCTTTCACCACCCGGAGAACGTTCTTACTTTTCATCGATGGAAGCAAATGCAACTAGTGCGTTCTTTTATAACACTCTGGCAGAGATTCAAGGTTAACTTCTGTTCTTTCTGCATACGTGTTGTGAGCTAGGGCTGAAGCTGACAGTACATGACACGCTGCTATGAGTCTAAACGTGAGTGTGATTGGGACCGTGCTCCACGAAAACACTTGCCTTGATGGCCTTTGGGGACAGATGTTATCAACTGTTCTACCAGCGGAGATGACCTCTGCCCCTTTCCTGTTTGTAGACTGGTAATGTACATCGAAAGAGACAGCAGAAAAACCAGTCCAGGCAAAGGACAGCAGAGCGGTGGTGAGTACCTCTCCCGGTGCCTGGATCTTCTCATCCGTCACATCTCACAGGAATTGCCAGGAATCCTGGGTAAATTGGAGCTTTGGCCACAGGCTTGATTGCTGCTTATCTCTCTATGACTTGGCTTTTGACATTGCTGCCTTTTTAGCTTTCTTGTCTATTCTTACAGGGGAATGCAGTGGTACTTTTCTTGAGGGTAAAGTTCTAAGATTTAAATTTGCATTGTGTGGTTTTATCTCTTGATCAGTGATACCTAGGCATAAGCAGACTAAGTGATATATTGAGGAATTATTTGAGGAAAAGTGACACTTTTATAATAATGAAAGTAATTTAATTGCCTGCAGTTTCATTTAAAATTATTTTGGATAATTTTCTCAAGATTTCTGCCTGCCTAAATCTAAAACTAATTTTCTTTTGAAGATTTGGAAGCACAAATCAATTTTTTAGAACTTCAAAATAAGTAGCTTTTAATTTAAAAATTGAACAGTTAGAATTTAATGTTAACAAATCTCTGCAGTATTGACCAATATTAAAGTTCACATTTGAAAATTTCTTTGGTAGAATTATCCTTAAGATCACAGTATCTAATAATTTGCAATGAATATTTATTGCAATGGAAATCTCTTATTTGCAGAAATTAAAATAAGGAATGTATGTGTGTAACTTTACTCTTTGCCTGCTTTCCCAGCAGATTTAGCTGTAAACCAGAAATATTTAAAATGTTAAATTTGATTTAAGCCATTATACTAAAATATTTTACGACTCAGAAATTCAGAATACTGGGGCGACGCACAGCTCCGGGTCTCCTTTCTGACTAGCAGAAGCGTTCCTCTTCTTCTTTTCCCTTTCTGTCTTCCTTTCCCGCTCTGTAATTTTCCCAATAAAATGTTCTCTTCATAAAAAAGAAATTCAGAATATTAAAGTGATGAATCACAGCCACTGACAGTAAACTTTTGCTTCTTACTAGTGATATGATGAGATTTTTCTTTTGGCTTGCTGATGACTGCAAAGAGAGTCCTCCAAAATTTAGTTTGGATCATAACTTCTGTCTATCTCCACCCGAAGGCCGTAACCTGGTCAGGTAGTAGTGGAGACCCTTCCTCCTGGATGGGAAGATAAGATTCATATTCCACAGTGCGAGTCATATTTATTGTTTATTACCCAGTAGAAAGTCTGGGGAATTGATTTCTTTACTGCTGCTGGGTTTGAGTTCTATAGAAGTTACGATCTCTAATATGTTCATTACAATATTAAAATGATTTTTTTCTATTTACAAAAAAGCACGATGGTCATAGGTGAATTTTGAAAATACATGAGAAAAATTCTAAAAACCACCACTATGCCATAATTATAAACTGTATTTGTAATTTCTAGATAAAAGGCTACGTTAATCAATACTGTGCTTGTAGAGTGTTCTGTTTATGGAGGCCTTAAGTGTCTTTTGCAGTACTTGTGAATAAGGAGGATGTACCCTTCTTTCATTGGGAAGTGAATTACCTTAGAAGTCCCACTGGTGATCTGACCAGTGGCTCTGACTATTTGGTCTTTAGTACCTGGCCTCATTGAAATGTCCTTCGCAGGCGACATATTGAATGCACTGGCCAATGTCTCAGGGCGCAAACACCCGTCAACAGTCCAAGGGAGGCAGCTGAGGACGTGTCTGCCCCTGATGCCTGTGGTGCTCCATCTGGTCACCTCCCAGGTACTGTTGCTGTAGGAAAAGAGTTACGGCAACACACACTCTTCAGGCCTTGAGTTAGTGTCACCACTGGTTTTCAGGATCTAATCTGGAAACTCTTGCCATACACAGGTATTTCGACCCCAAGTGGTAACTGAAGAGTTCCTTTTCAGCTATGGAACCATTCTCGTGAGTAACTCCTTGAGTTTTTTATGTTCTGACTGAAAATGTGGCTGTTTCTCTGTTTTGTGTAGAACTAGATGTCGGTATGAGGGAGCTTAAAACTTCCAGTGGCATTTATGTATCTCCAGGGAAGTGACCTTTTTGTATTTTTATTTGTTGACTATAATAAAAATTGACATTTGGAGAAATGCCTTCTGTCCTGATAATACACTTTGTTCAGAGACAATCCCAAATATGGTGAACAAGCCTGCAGAAACACTTTCATAGGTTATGGTATTAAACATCCTGGACAATTTGAAATTGTGAGAATGGCACAGGAAGGCCTTGTTCTCATGGTTATTCACTTAGGCTTACGTGGTCCCTATCATGTTTCTTGTCTTTTTGTGATGGCATTTTTCTAAGTGTAATTCAGCTTAGTTTTTGCTTTCACTGTGTTTTTATTCTCTCAAGAAACCCGTCTTTGTTTAGGTTTTGACTCATGAAATACGCCACCCTTTCCTTTGTCTGCACAAGTCAGTGTGTGTCATTGGCAATGGGAAAGACATCAGTAAAGGATGAGCTAAGATGTTTGCCACAGGGCATGTCCCACCTTCCTGCAACACTTACACTGAACTGAGCTAAGTCTGGTTAAAATGAAGTAGGCCTCTAAATGTCTTTGTAATTTTGTAATTCAAAGAAAGATTGCCACCCACATGTGAGAATGTGTTTTTCCAGAAGGTTCCTCCAAGGATCACGTATGACATTTTCATGTACAAGTGCTGAGCAAAGACTCCTGGCTTATACAAGGCAGTAGATTCAGGTAGTAAATAGGGCTCACTTGCTTAAGACCTGTCTTCCTCCGGCGCCTTGAATCCTAAATTCTAAAACAACACATCATTTTGATAGTATATTCATGCATGTAGAAATTATTAGAAGTATCATCTACCATATCTTTATGTCCATTCAATTCACTCATGTTTTGTTTGAGACAGGGTCTTGCTCGGTACTCCAGGCTGGTCCTGAACTCATCTTGTTATTCACACTGGCTTCAAGCTCACGGCAGTCCTCCTGCCTCAGCCTCTTGAGTGCTGGGTTTGTATACCACCGTGTCCACCTTACGTGGGGCTAGGGAATTGAACCCAGGGCCTTGTGCTTGTTAGGCAAAAACACTTTAGCTGCTGAACTATTTCCCTGGCATTTTTGTTTTTGCAAAGTAAAGTATGGACATTATTAGTATCCTGGTTGTAATTTTATGTTTATGATCGCATTGCACTGATGACATACCAACATCTGAAAATAATTTAGCCCTTGTAAGTCTGTCTTGGGGTTTGTTGGCACAGTGATCGTTTGTGTAGATATATTTGTGACTCTCCATCCCTCCTAGTACTTCCCTCTATCTACATTAACTCATTGCATTTTAGGGTTTCAAGAAATTAAAAAATGTCTCCAGCATAAATGTCCTAAGGCCTCCAAGATTTGGAGGGGTAGTACGTTGTATTAGGGGAGAAGGTGTCTGCTCCTTGTGGCACTGTGTTCAGAGATGAGGAAGGGGGCCGTGCCGGGAGCTTCTCACCTTCCCCTGGAAGAAGAGCCCTCTCTGGGAGTTGTGTAGGGTTTTCTTACTACAGACACTTTTAGACCCTTTAGAGATAATTTTGGTATTGAAGAAATTGTTAGCAGTTTTCTCTGTGACAGTCTCATTCAAATAGAGGGAGTTTAAGTAAACGGAGGAGGTCATTGGCTGTGTTTAGGCCCTCTTCCCAGTTAGAATCACTGTATTTGTTGTCCTTTCCTGCCTGTTTACCTTTCTCTGCTTAGTGTTGATGGCATTGATGGCATAGAGTAGAGGGAGATAATTGGTGACTGTCCTAGTTACTTTCTCGCTGCTAGGACAGAATACCCAACATGCCTCAATTTAAGGGAGGAAAGACCTGTCTCAGCTCACAGTTCCTGAAGATCTCAGTTCATTAATGGGTGGCTGCTGGTGGTAGAAACACACGGTGGGGCTGGAGCTGAAGGAGATCCTCATGGTTTGGCAGAACACAGCCACGTCTGGGAGAGGAGGCAGAACCAGCACACACCCCTCTGGGTCAAGCCCCGAGCATCTGCCCCTTCCAGCCAGTCCCCACAGTATACTGGATCTGAACAGTACATGAGGCTTTTGAGGGGCACTCCAGATTCAAGCCACAGCAGTGATTGAAATGTAGGATTTAGGTGTCCGTAGAGTTCTACTCACTTGCCATGAGCTGGTGGGTTTGTTCGTTTGTCGTCTTACAGGAAGCACCTGTGCCCCGTGCCTGTCGTGACGCGCAGCCCACCCCTTCAGCACCCTCCAGCTGCTTTGGGGTTTGTGGTGCAGATAGACTCACGTATTGAAGCCTCTGGAGTTTTCTGCTTTAACAAAGTTCTTTTTAATTTCGCTCATGCAAAGATTTCCTAAACTTACTTGAGCATACTTTGGAGGGGGGTTGGGAGTGTACAGCTCTAAATGTTAAGAATCTCAGTCCACAGCCCGGTTGTGTGACAGTCTTACAAGAGTGGGGCTGCTGCTGAGCTGGCCACAGGAGACGATAGCCCACTTACACCTCCATGGTGAGCCTTGCTGTTGATCCGTTGGAGAAAAATACTGTTTTCCACTTGGTAGCGTAGTTCTGTGTGAGGGCAGGTATGGTCCCCTTTTAGCTTACAGAAAATGTGCGTTAGTTTTAAGTGTCCTTACCCACTACATCTTTAGCAGATGTCCCCAGTGGCCACAACGGCTGCTAGGCCCTTCCTGGGCTCCTGTCAGTGTGCTCCCAGGTGTGTGGAGAGGGCTGCCACTCCTTCAAGGGCCCCTGAGCAGTGGGTCACAGGGCATATTGCAGGATGCCTCCCGTTAGCTTTGGTTTTCATACCGGTGCTTGGTTGTGATTTGTTTTTTGGGTGTGAAAGTGTGTTGGTGGGTGTGTATATGCATTTTTTTGGTAGAAAAATTCAGGACTCAGAGTGCAGGCCACCTGCCCGGCAGAAGCAGTCTGTCGTTACACTGGCCCCCTTTCCAACTTTAGTCGTCTCTGGGGATGAGCTGCTGGACACAGTGTGGCATACCCTACTTCTGCTGGCTGCCATTGAAATGGGCTTGGAAACCCTAAGTCATGGTAGGGAACTGTGTGGGAGACTCACAATGTGTATTAACCCAGTGGTCATTCTGTTGGTGTCCTTTTGATGGAGCTGAGGAGGATTTTGTTTGTTCTTCCATGTGGCCTCAGTTTATAGAAATCAAGGTGCCTCTGATTATGTGGAGGTTATAGTTTTCTATAAAATATAACCAAGAAAAGGCATACCTTCTACCTCTACAGATTTTTATTATGAGTGATTGGTTGCTGGTTGATAGGTTTTGTTTTCTGTTGTAGGTCAGGCCATGTTGTGTAGCCCACACTGCTCACAGGTATTAATTGTGGGAGTGGCTGGGAGGATCCCTGGGGCTGAACCCCTCCTGTGCCTGAGCGCAGCCACCTGGTCATTATGGGCAGGTTGGAACTGATTATGACTGGACTGAGGTGTGGCTTGTGTGGTTTGGGGCACCTGTGCTCCAGTGCCCACCATAAACTCATCGGCTCCCACTGGGCTGGTGGGGTGCCCCTAAACTATTTCGCTTTAGCTGCCCATGGGGCCCATCCTAAATTCATTGGCTCCCACTGCCATGGACTGGTCCTGAACCCATTGGCTCCCACTGGCACTGTGGGTAAGTCCTAAACTCATTGGCTGTAGTTTGTGGCATTACCTTCCCACAGGAGGTGCAGCCTCAGTCCTGCTAAGACACTTTGCCTGGGCTCTGGGCTGTAGGGAGAGCAACTAGAGTGAGGGTAGCTGCCCAGAGTATAGTGGTCTCCGAGGGAGCTCAGGTCTGAAGGAGAACCACAGAGGCCTGTGTGAAGGGCAGTAGCCGTCTCAAGTCCCAGGAGGCACCCTGCAGTGCCTGTGAACCATCTGTGGTAGGAAGCTTTTGGGTGATGCAGCTACCTTTTGATTCACCCATCTGGTTCCTGACCGGCCCTCTTATAGAGTGCCCCCACTGTACCCCTGTAGGTGACCCCCAGCCCACTGTCTGACTCCGTAAACTCACTGGCTCCCCAGGTTGGCCTTCAGTGCAGTCCTTGGTTTGGCCTGTCTGCTGTGTCCTGTTGTAATGAGCAGATGTTAAGGTTTATGTGTCCCCAGGAAAAGTTACTCAGTGATAAGCATATACAGTATACTGTAACATTTTAAAACATTGATAGTACTTGTTGCTTCACAAATGTTGGTGTTAATCAAAATACCAACTATATTCTTCACAGAGATAGAATAAACAACCTTAAAGTTTATATGGAGCCAGAAAAGACCCAGAACCTCAGCAGCAATTCTGAGTAACAAGGGCAAAGCTGGGGAATCACAATTCCACACTTGAGAAAATACCACAAAGCAGCAGTGGTTGAGTCTGCATGGTTCTGGTATCAAAATAGGCAAGGGGACCAGTGGAACAGAACCGAGGACACTGAAACAAACCCAAACACCCCTAGTCACCTGATCTTTGACCAAGGGGCCAATCCACTGGAGAAAAGACAGCATCTTCAACAAATGGTGCTGGGAAAAACTGGATCTCCACATGCAGGAGAATGAAGCTAGACCTGTATCTGTCACCACACACTAAAGTCAGATCAGAATGGACCAAAGGTCTGGCCATCAAAACAGAAACACTGAGCTTACTAGAACACAGAATAGGTAAAACTCTAGAAGACATAGGGACAGGAAAGGATTTTTTGAACAGATCACCAACTGCACAAGAAATTGCAGCAAAAACCAGCAGATGGGACTATGTTAAATTAAAAGGCTTTTGCACAGGAAGAAACAGTCAGCAAGGTGAAGAGACAGCCCAAAGAGTGGGAGAAGATGTTCACCAGTGACGCCTCAGACGAAGGGTTAATATGTGAAATATTCAAGAGACTAAATAACATAAAGCTCCCTAAAAGAAATGATCCTATCAAGAAGAGGGCAGATGGAAAGAAGCTTCTCTGAATAAGAAGTACAGATGGCTAATAAGCGTGTGAAAAAAGTCGTCTTCATTATTGGCCACCAGAGAAATGCAGATGAAAACAACGTTGAGGTTTCAGCGCACTCCAGTGAGAATGGCCTACAGTAAGAACTCAGAAGTCAACAGTTACTGGGGGAAGGGTGCAGAAGAAAAGGAAGTCTGCTTCATTGATGGGTGGGATTGCGATCTGGTTCAGCCATTATGGAAAGCAGTCTGGAGGTTCCTTAGAAAGCTGAGAATAGAAATTGCATTTTATCCAGTTACTACCCTATGGGGCATATTCCCCAAAGAAATGAAGTCTACATACCAAAAACACACTTGCATATCCGTGTTCAAAGCAGCACAATTCATAATAGCCGAATCCTGGAAACAGCCCACCTGCCCACCCATCAAGGAATGGTTAAAGATGATGTGGCACCTACACACAGTGGAATACTGTGCAGCCATAACGACAGACAGATATGAAGTGTTTGAATGAAAATGGGGCCACCTAGAGTCAATAATGCTTGGCGCAGTGGACCAAGCACAAAAGATTGACTGTAGCTGGGTGTCTGTCATAGGAAATGCACAGAAATAACGACATGAAAAGGCCCAACATGAATGACAGGGTAGAAAGAGAGGCAGTGGTCAGGTAGGAAAGGAGTGAACCTCTGAAAAAGGGTGGACATCGATGTTCACTGATTCTTCGGATCCCATGATTCTAATGTGTTAGAGAATTTGGAATTCGTGTATTTACAAAAAGTTAAATTTTATGTTGTGCAATTTTTTAAACCACAATAAAATTTTTTAAAAACAAGTACTTTATCTCTTCTAAACAAAAGGATTGTTTTCCTCCATTGCCGATGTTTATACGTACCGTCAGATGAGCTGCTTTGGGTTCATAAGGAACCCAAACATCAAGCTGGCTCACAGGTCCCAGTTTCTTCAGGTGGTTGTAAACAGTTGAATGATGGCTGTGAAGGTTTCCACAATCTTTCATGTTGTGTAGTGTGGATTTGACTTGAACAATGCCTTTATTTTGTCATCATCAGTCTCTGTAGACCTCCCTCACCAAGGAGGGTCATTGAGATCAGAATGACCAGCATTGAATTTCATAAACTGTCATTGGCTCTGACATTCTGGTAGATAATTGTTACTGTAAACTGTACTCAACTTTTTGCAAATTGGACTCACGTTCTTCCCTTTCTAGAAGTAAAACAGCAAAATGTGACAAAAATGCAAAAAAAAAAAAAAAGAAAAAAAAAGAAAAACCCAAACCCAAACCCAAACAAAACAAAACCCCAAGAGTTACATGTTTTCCCTTGGAACCAGCTGTGAACTTGACGTCCTTAGTCTGCAGCGAGAGCTTGTTTCCAGGGCCTAGAGGCAGGCACGCACTACCCTTGAGGCTCCCTGGCTCTCCCAGCCGCTGGGCCTGGCAGTGGTGTTCATCGCTGCTCTTCTGTTGGCGCTCCCAGCCTTGCTGTGCCCTCTGCTGCTCCCCACAGACTATGGGCGCTACCCGCACCCGGACGTTCCTGCCAAGTGCTCACGGTGCCGTGGTCATTGTGCAGCGTCTTTCCAGCCCCTCAGGAGTTGCCCCTCTCGGCCCTGCTCTGGAGCCAGTCCCTCCTGGCCGATGGTGAGGCTCTCGGTCTTACCGTTGCATCCAGGTGTCTGGTCGCCTACTCTCATTTTCATTTTCCTCCAAGGGCCCTCTCTCCCCTTGGAGACTGTACTGCTTTCCCACATGTCTGCCTGCCCTGGCCTCTGTGGCTCTGCCCCTTCTCTTTTCTCGCCTTGGAGTCCCTTGGTCCAGGGCCGCACTGCCCTGTGGGTTTGCACAGTTCCCACTCCTGCCCCCTCCGTTGCTGTCCTGCGCAGCCCCGTCCCAGTCACGGTGCATTCCGGACTCGCGTCCTCCCGCGCTGTAAGAGCACAGTGGAGGAAACTGGTGCCTGAAGCTCCGGCTCACCACCAGTCTCATGCTCACCTGGATGACTTCGTGTCCTTGGTCCTTGAGACACCAATCTCCCAGCCATTTTTACCCTCCCCTCATTACTTTCTCTGTACTGAGGATGAAATTTCCCCAGTCTGTGACTCTCACTGGCACTGAGAAAGAGACACATGTACATGTGATTCAAGTCTTAGAGCACAGAAGGGTGAGTACCAAGGAGAAGCAGGCAACCTCCAGCAGAGCCGGACCCCTGCTTCTCACTACGGGGTTCTCTTCCCACACCTGCTTGCCCATGTCACCTGCCTTTGTGTCACCTACATGGCTTTTCAGAGCAGTTACATAAAATCCTGTTACCCGCCCTGCTCTGGGCCTGCCGTCAACAGTGATCCATGGGTATTTAAGTCCAGACATCTCTTTGAATTTATTTAGCATCAGATCCATTTTATTCAACAGAAGTTATGTTTCATGTTGGAACTTTGTGAAGCTTTTTCAGATTATGAAGACCTTAGAGATGTTGTCCCTTTCACCTAATTTCATTTTTTAAGTCAGCTGTGCTCATTCATAGACTGAAAGAAAACTCAAAGTATTTTGTTTTAGTTCTCAAAGAACTTTCATTTCCTTATAACTAAGACAATAAATGTCCTTAAAATTTTCTCATTTTAATGATAATTTATGCCTACTTAAATTGTACAGAAAACTATTGAGAAAATAAGGTCAGTCAGAATTCAACAACTCCTGTTAATACAGTTTTTCCTTGACATTCTCTACATATTTATGTGCATTTGTATGTACAGAAGTATATATAAAGTCTGTGTAGATATGTGTGTTTGAGACTATGCAATATTTATAGATTTCTGCCATTTTTGATTTAGCCTACTATATTTCCCTGTACTTGAATTTGTACTCTGGACTAATTGCTAATACATTTTTTGGTTTTAAAATCTTACATTTTATTTGGTATATAAAATATAGTGTGTACTGTTCTGTAAAGGCAAGGATTGTCTGCATGTGAGGAACAAAGACACCCTTCCTATGACAGCTGTGGCGCGACTGCCTTGTGGACTCCATTGTGTCCTGAATATCTTGTTTGCGGCCACAAAGGGGCCTCGCTAAGAGCTGAGGCCTCGGAGAACCCCTGCCCCAGCGGCTTAGTCTGTAGAGGGTGCTAGCCTAGGCTGGGAGGTGCGGATGGCGGAAACGAAGGCAGTGGACCCTGAACATCCATAGGCTGCCTCTTGATGCTGTTGTGACTTGTACTCAGGTGACCAAGTCTGGGCCTCTCTTGAGATGCCATCTTCACCTGGCTAGGTGGCGTTCTTGCCAGCTTCCTAGGGGCAAGTGTGAGTGAGGTGTCTTACCAGAAAAGGTCACGTGCTGATTGGCTTATTCTCACTGTTGCAGGTGCTTCTATTACTATTGAGATCTTTCCAACAGCAAAGCTCATTGATTGTAATTTTGGATAATTGAAAATGATCATAGTTTTAATGGTATCTAATGTGTTTTACAACAGTGAGTATATTTATAGTATATGTAGAGTATTTGATTTCCATAAGTTATTTCATTAAGTTGGTAGGTACAGTTTTGGGCAAAAGTGATCTTTTTTTTTTTGAGACAGGGTTTCACTCTGTAATCCAGGCTGGTCTTGGACTCATGGTCAGTCATCCTGCCTCAGTCTACCAAGTGCTGTAATTACAGGCGTGTGCCATCATGCCTGCCTGGCTTTATGTGGTACTGGGGAATCAAACTCAGGGCCTTCTTTTTTTAAGGCAAGCCCTTTAACTGCTGTGCCATTCCGCCAACCCAAGGTAATCTATTTCTTGTGACTTAATTGTGAAACCTTCATTTATTAAAACATTTTATTTTTTCCAGAGTCACATTAAGTCTATGGACTCAGGAGAAACTAACATAGACGGAGCCATAGGTGAGTGGAGTGTGGGACGTTCTGCGTATGTATGGAGCACATTAGGACTGTGACTTACAAAGTCTAACCCCCTGACGATGATCAATTGTATTCCTAGGGCCAGCGGCGTCAGAAGAATTCATCAAGATCACATTGTCAGCTTTCGAGGCAATCATACAGTATCCTGTCTTATTGAAAGACTATCGCTCCACGGTCAGTCCTGGCAGCTTTTGAAGAAAGCTTTTTGTTCACTTGGTGACTGTGTGTCTAGAGATTCCTGCTTTACAGTGTGTGCCTCACACAGGTTCCTCGTGTGAAGTAGCTGGTCATAGGAGCAAGGAGAACCCTGGGAAATGGCTTCCTTTTTTGTTGACCTTCTTGGTATTTTTCTTTGTGTAGGGTTTTCTTTCTCTCCTGGTTCACATCTTTCCCGGCTGCTTTGTTCTTCTCGCCTGGTTGATGCTCACCTGTGCTTGGAACTCACAGGTTGTGGGGTTGGTTCTCTGTTTTCAGGACGCTGAGCCACATACCTGGCTCTACCTGTGAGGGTGGTGGTACCCGTTTTTCCTCAGTGTGACTCTCAGCAGATTTGTACATTGACACCTGTCCTCCAGGTTGAGCCTCTGCCCCAGAGGGTCCTTGGGTGTCAGGCACTGGCATTGGAGGAGGGAGGGAGGGTGGGCAGCTTCCTTCCTCAGGGATATTCTGCAGAAAGCGCCCCTAGACGAGCAACTGTGGGAGGACAGCAGAGGCCACGTGCCAGGAGCTGTGCAGGTTTCACCCTGTAGTGGCGGTTCCTTGTCTCATCTTCCCCTTCCTCACTCCCCGTCCTCGTCGGCTCCTCCCCCTGCATCCTGCTGAGTTGTGCTGAGACCCACATCCCTTATAGTGGCTGTTGGTAGGTGAAGTGGGCATCCTAGGAAAAGTTTTAATAGGAAACATTCACAAATTTCAAACAGCCTTGCAGACAAAACTTTACATACTCATTTAAGTTAGAGACTGCTATAATAAGGGATTAAAGGACGGAATTTAGAAGTTAAAATTGTGTTGAAATAGAAATTATGAAATAAAAATATCAACTTTTTGGCACTTTTATGGTGGCGTAGACACTGTGTAGTAGTTAACCCAGGAACTTGTCTCCTCACATTCTTCTCTGCTTTCTTCACACACGCCCCTCTTTTTGCATTTACTCTTTCATTTAAAATATTATTGTCTTTGGGCTGGGGGTGTAGCTCAGTGGTTAGCGTGGTTGCCGAGGTCCCTGTTCAGTCCCCCAACACCACATACTTGCCAGGCATGGTGGTATACTTCTGTAATTTCAGTACTTGGGAGGCTGAAGCAGGAGGATTGCCATGAGTTTGAGTCCAGCCTAGACTACAGAGCAAGACTGTCTCAAAAAAAAGTATCTTCTTTGGCCTGTGACATCTTAGAATTAGATCAGTTTTGTTTTGTGTTTTAGACTATGTGCATGTTAAAAATATGATTTACAAAATGAGGTTGAGAGTGCCAGTACAGTATGCACCCTGCTGTTGTAACTAAGATCTGGTGCTCGAGTCTGCCCAGGCACGTTGTTGCGGTTTTCACTGTAGAGTGGTGTTGAATAGAGTGTAACTCCCCAGACGTCAATGTTAGGAGGGGGACGTGACTGTCCCCAGGCCTCCCAGTGGGAACACGCACATCTCTGACATCACTGGCTGTTCCCAAGCTCCATTTCAGAAATCTTTCTCTCTCTAGTGTCTGGCGACTTCAGTTTCCTCTCATAAAATTTTATTCTCTTGCATATTTTAAAATTTTTTCTTAATAGTCAAACAAGAATGTATTTAGAAATGGTGACAGTGGTCCAGGAGTGGTGGTATTTTGAAATCCCCAGCCTCTCATCTGAATTTTTATGGCTTGTTTAGCTGGGTTTGACCTCCCGTCCTAGAGAAAACTGTTGAAAGATACTTTGGAAATGCCAGAGTTCTGATCATGACCTCCGCTTCGCTTTTTCTTATTTTAACTCCAAGAAGGAAGTACAGTGTCATGGGAAAAATAGAAAATACAAAGCTCAATGAATTTTCTTTAAAAATTTTGTTTTGGGTCTGATTAGAAGCTGCAGCTGAGGCTCCAGTTAATTGTATTGTGTTCACATGTGGTTATCTTTAACTAGTTGGGGGATATTTCGGTGTGTATTGACTCCTTTGCCTTGCTGAGTCCTCACCAGGCGGGGGCGAAAGGCACGTGTCAGCAGAACAGAGAGAGGAGTGCGTCTTTGGAGCGGTGGTGCATCAGGAGCGCTCTGGAGGGGCAGCCTGGGTGCGAACAGTGGGCGAGTGGTGCTGGTTCTTAATAAGGGACAGTTAACGGCATTTTCCAGGCTGACGCTGGTAAGGAAGGGGAGAGCGAGGTGAGGAGAGAGCACCTGCAGAGCCACTGGAGGAGCTGCGTGCGAGGCCTCCTAGCCGGCCCGCTGTCCCCTTGGGTGCAGCCCCTCCTGAAGGTGAAGGCAGACCAGCCCCTCTGGGCTAGGAGGAGGACAGCCCACTGTGTCTTCTCAGGATGGTTAATGAAAGAAAGACCTTTTACCTGTTCACTGGCGGTTTGGATAAACTCTTCCGTGAAGTGCTGGTTCAGGTGGTTTCTTGAGTTTTTTCATGAAATAAATGTTTTTTGGTTTCTGGATGCTGCTGCTGTGGAATTGTTGATTGTGACAGGTTTTGCGACCCTTGAAGTAACTCTGGGGTTGTGTTCCTTTTTTCTGTCCTCTAAAGAGTTGGAATTCTTTTTTGAGTATCAGTATCATTTTCCTGTACAGCCATCTAGGTCTGTGTGTTGGAGTGAGGAGGTGGGTGGGTACGTGTCAAGTCCAGGGCCTTCACACTGCTGTATCCGCAGGCCATTTGTTATTTTTGGTTTTGAGATAGGGCTTGGGGGTTTCATTAAGTCACTGTGTTGCCAGGGCTGGGCTTGAACTTGTAGTTCTTCTGTCTTGGCCTCCTAGAGCACTGGGATTACAAGCCTGAGCTACCAGGTCTGATTTGGGCCTGGTACTTTGCTTCATTCTGGGAAATGAGAGTTATCTTTGTAGAATGAATAGGTGTTTGTTTTGGTTTGGTTTGGTTCCTCCTCCTTTTCTCTCCTTTGTTCCTTTTTTTTTTTTTTTCTTCTTTGAGACAGGATCTCACTCTGTAGCCTGGGCTGGTCCTGAACTCACCATGTAGCCCAGGCTGGCCTCAAACTCATGGCAGTCTTCCTGCCTCAGCCTCCTGAGTGCTGGGATTACAGGTGTGTGGTGAATCGAACTCAGGCCCTTGCCAGGCACTTTTCTTTTTAAAATTTAATTTAATTTTTTAGTAGTAGAGGGGCTCGAGCCAAGTGATACATCCCCAGGTCATTTTCACTGTTTTGACCCAAGTTCTCATTTAAGTTACCTGGACTGGGCTTGAACTTTGATTGATTGTCCTTAGTGTCCCTGAGTGCTGGAGTTGCAGGTGTATGCTGCTGAGCCTGCCTTCTGTTTTTAATTCAGGTTTTATTTTTTATTTTGGTTTCTTATCAGATCTTAAACATTTTTTTTTTTTTTTTTGGCAGAAGAGGATCACTGTGTTCTCTTTCCGTCTTTCCTTTGGTGTGTTATCTAGTAATCTTTATCTCACTTCTGTTCTCTCTTTTTTCTTTTTCTGTGCAGTCTGACCAGAGGTTTCTTAGTTTTATTAACTTTGGCAAAGATCCATTTTTCAGTGTGAGCAGTCATCACAGTTTTTAAATATTCCTTTTATTTCTGCTCTAATGATCCTCATTTTTCTACTTTTTTGGTTTAATTTGCAATCTTTTTGTGTACTTTTTTGTGACAACATCTTCCTCTGTTACCCATTTGGTCCTGACCTCACTGTGGAGCCGAGGCTGACCTCCCTCATGACAGTCCCCCTTTCTCAGCCTCCCAAGTACTGGGATGACAGGTGTGCACCACCACACCTGGCTTATGTGGTTCTGGGGACTTGAACCCAGGACCTTGATCTTGATAGGCAAGTGCTTTATCTTGTGGGGCAGCCCCTTTTTGTACTTTGTGAAGGTAAACTTTTAGCTTGTTAAATTTTCATTTCTTCATAATGTGTGCATGTAAGTTTATGTTTCTCTTATTGCTTTCATGGCATCCTACAAGTTTTGATAGAACTTTAGTATCTTAAACTATTTTGTTTTTCTTCAACTCACAGAAGCAATATGTATATGAGAAAATATAGATACATATATTTAGTTTTTAAATACATTGGCACTTTATAGTTGTGTCTACATAATCAATTTTTAATTACTTTGAAATTAGAAAATATGTTCTGTGGTTTTTCTGTTGAAATTTATTGATGGGCATTATAGCCTGTTCTGTTTCCTCTACATGTTCTGGGTGTTTGGGAGGATTACATATTTTGCAGGCTCTCAGTGTATATGTCTTTTAGGCCCTCTGCTCACGGTGGCCCATTAGTTCTATACATTGTTAAGAAAGGTTACATAAGTCTGCTACTATTATGAATTTATTTTTTGTTGTGGCAGTTAATGTCTGGAGGCCATGTTAGGTGTATACAAATTTGAAATTAGGTCATCTTTTGACATCATTCTTTTATTCTTCTTTTTCTTTTTCTATATAGGGAATTGAACTTGGGGAGTGCCAGGCTATGTCCATAGTCCTTTTATAAACATTAACTTTTTAACTACGGTTCTGCCAAGTTGCCTAGGCTGCCAAAACTTAGAGTCCTCCTCCCTCAGCTTCCTGAGTGGTTGTAACTAATGGGACCTTGTTATTCTTCATTTAGGACTTTCTGCCTGAGGCTGTGTTTGTCCTGTCTTAATGTAGCCGTGGGCATCTCCTTTCTTGAGTACCTGCCTGGTCAAACCTTCGTTTGTTTCTTTCCATCGTCTCTGTATTTTGGATATGTCACATAGATTTTGTATACTACTCAAAAATTTTAATTGCTTTTTTTTTTTTGCTCCTAGCTGTATCACTGTGCCATTTACGTAGTGTAATTAGTAATGTACTTAGGTTCTTTCTGCTTTCTCATTGTCGTGCACTTTCCCCCACCTCGGCTTTCCGTGGTGCTTCTACTCCTTGTGTTCTCTTGTTACCTGTCCTGAAGGTTTTGCGCGCACATTAGAAGCTAACCCTAAAGAAATTTCTGCTTCCTGACGTAGTGCCGTCTTGTCCACTCAGCGCCCTCCAGGGCTTTTCTGGGGTTTGGGGCTTTCTAAGTCTGCCTTGCTTTGTTTCTCCTTTAAAACTCCCATGGGCTCTCATCCCCTCTCCCCGCTCCTCTGCTCTGATGCTCACGTAGGTGGCCCAGGACGCACTGCATTCGTGCTTGTCTTTGGTTCGCCGTTAGTTAGTGCATCGTCACTAATTCCTGAGTTCAGTCCACACCTTTTGTACAGTGCTGGCGCCGCTCTGGCCGGGGGTGATGTTCTGGGCAGCGGCTGTTCTTGCCTGGCTGCTTACACTGAGCATGTTTTGCACATATTATTTGATTATCTGCTGTTCTTAAGATGTCGCCTGTTGACCTTACCTGTGAAGATAATTTCTATTTTTGTTCCTTAGCTCATTCGAAAACTTTTTTAGGGGTGGGGGAAATTTTCGGTGTTCTGTGGGTTCACTGTGACGTAAGCCAATGTGAATTGTGAAATGTGGCTAGGGCCATCTTCTCCTTTGGAGTCTGTTAGCCTTTTCATCAGTCTGCAAATCTCTCTTATTGTCACTGCTCATTCCCCCCTACCCCCCTTTTTTTCTGTCATTAGCAGTTCAGATCACCTGGGTATTAAGCTTTTTTTTTTTTTTAAACTTTGCATTTTCTCCCTATTCTACATTTTGTCTCTCAGTGTTACATCCTGAGGGGTTTAATGTACTCTTTCTGTTGTGTTTGTTTTTCTGCTAGATGTAGCCATTTTTAAATTTTGATTGTTTTTCCTTGCATTTTTCATCTCCATAAACTTTTTTTTCAAATCAGTGTTGTTTTTTAGTAGCTCTTGTTCCCCACAGCTGCCTTCCACTTGTGAGTTGTTTGCTGAGTCTGGTAAACGTAGGTGTCTGAGGCAGAGGACAGTGAAGTCTTTTGTCTGTCCATCACATCTTGTTCGTGCCCACAGGGTCTTGTTCCAGAGGAGACCTGGCTGTTTCCCCTTCTGGTGAATGTCCTTGAGGTTCATTTGTGGGGACGGCTTGAGCCCCAGGGTGGGTCTTCCTTCAGAAAGCCCTTATGTCTGCTTCTGCTAGTCACTTAAGCTCCTTCTGCACTGGGACTTTACCTTGTTCCAGGGACATGTGTAGCCATTGTGTAAGTCCCCAGAATAGGTCCTGTGGTCATGATTTCGTAGAGGACACTTAGCTCATGAGTGTGCAGGGTTAGTTTCCAGATGTGGTTTTCCTGGACTGTGGGAGTGCCTGCGTCTGTTCACGGCTCTCTTCTGGATCCGCAGAAGTCCTCCTCCGGAGCCCTTGCACTGGAGGTGGTGGTGAATGTCCGTGCTCCGCTAAAGCCTCTGTCTAAATGGGTCTGGAATCTCCCTCGGTGTATTTTTTGTATTTATGTGGCACTTGCACTGCTTTCTGTGAGAGTTGATCCCAGTGGCCACACCCTATCTGATCCCCTGTCATTGCAGTCGTCTTCATGGCGATGAATTGTGAGCTTCCAGTATAGATGTTACTTTCTGGGATGTTGCTTATTGACTCTTCTGCCTAATGAATAGTAACCTCATAGCTAATTTGTTACGATCCAATGTATATACATATCTATGTTGCATTTAAATGGAAGTTTGATTAGTTTATTTTCTGAGCATGAACTGTAAGCATACTAATTATTAGAACTACAACCTCCATTATGATGGAAAAGACATCAGTGCAATTTACAGCTTCATAAAATGTTTGTAATGCCGTAGCTCCTGGGAAATCCCGTCATTATCTGGTCTCCAGCATGACGGGAGTGCGTGGAGGTGAAGAGCCACACTCTCGTGGGGTCACATGGTTTCAATTTTAGCACATGCTGTGCTCTAGGCTCTTGATTAGTAAACACTTTGCTTTATGGAAGTGGCTACGTGAATACGTTTAACTCTTGTTGAGCACAAACACTTGAGACCTGGTATGTCCAACCTGTGGCCTGCCGTTTTTTTTTGGGGTGGCGGCAGTGCATTGGAGATTGGGACTGACTTTGCCCTAAGCTGTGTCCTTAGCTCATTTTTAAAAATTTTGTTTTGAGACAGGGTCTCACCAAATTTTTAAGTTGCTTTGCTTCTGACCCACTGGAACCATTTTGAGTCGCATGTAAAATATGCTGTTCATGTACAAATATACTTCCTTTAACACTTTTTCTGTGTAACATTAAAACAAGGGCAGAAGCCCAGCTGGCTGCAAGGTGGGTGCTTTTTTTGAGACTCTGTAGTTCTGAGGGTGGGGATCTCAGTCTGGCCTGCCCAGCACTGAGTGAACCACAGAGAGGGCTTGCACAGGGCATCTGCCCATGTAGGTTGGCTTCACAAAAGTCCAGCAAAAGGAGACATGCAAGGGATTTATTCATTAGAAGATTCTGGCAATAATATCATTTGCTAAAATGCATTTCTATTTCATTTAACCTTAAAAATAAATACCTTAATTTTGATGAAAAGCCTGTTCTTTTGTAAATTTTGAACCAAAGGCTAGATGCTCATATTGAGTAGTGTAACTCTAAGCCAGATACTTAATGCCAGGTATCAGTGGAGAAGTGGAGAACTTGGAATCTTCAGAAATTGTTGGGGTGTAGTTGGTGTAACGACTCTGGAAAGCCATTGAGGACAGAAGTAGAACCTGTGTTTATTCTGTGGCCTATATAACTCAGCAGCTTCGCGTCTTTATATATATTCAGTAGAAATGTGAACTTGTGCTCCCCAAAATCCATTCACAGAAGAGCTGCTAGTGTCCACCTGAAACTGTGCAGCTACCCATCAACAGTGTGCGGAGGGAAGCTACAGGTCATATAGTAGAGCACTGCACGCAGAGGGAGTGAGTGCTTTATCGTGCCACTTGATAAGTGGATGACTGTCACAGCTTAACACTGGTAAAGTTGTGACTGGCAAAGGACAGAGATTCTGCTTGTACGAAGTAGAAAAACAGGTGACGCTAACCAGTTGGCAGTCCAGTGCAGCACTTCCCTTGGGTGATAACTGGAAGAGGGGTCACAAGGTTTTGTCATTTCCTGTGTCCTCAGCTACTCGAGTGTGACCCTTGTGTGAAAATTACCCTAATTATGTAGTTAGGTATTGTGGTTCTGATCTGGAGTATCCTCTAAGAGCCTGGTGTACCTGTGGTTGGTGTGTATTGTGGGGAGATGGAACCTGGCTGGAAGGGGCAGATGTTTAGAGCTTGGTCTGGAGGGCATGTGCCAGGTCTGCCCTCCTCCCAGCCTCGTCCTCATTCTGTCGTGCTGTCCTGAGGGCCTGCCTCCTCCTCACCTCTGTCTCTGCCATGTGCTCCTCCTGTTGCTGACTGGCCCTGAGTGCACTGTGATCTTCTGAAACTGTGAACTAAAACCTTTTCTCCCCTCATTTGTGCACATCAGGTATTGAGTTATAGCGATGGAAAAGCAACTAAAACATTAGGATTGGCACATCTGTCTGTAGCTTGTATTTGAATTTAAAAATCTGCATAAATACGAAAAGTTATTTAGAAGTTGGTAAGCAGAAGCTCCCAACTGCCATAAATTATTTTTCCTTTGCAAAATTAATATGAGTGTCACTTTTTGATATTGATGGTTATTCACTGTTAGTTTCCTGTTGTCAACATAAGAATGACTCTGAAATGAGTGGCTTAAAATAAAAGAGCTGGATGTGGTAATACACATTTATAATCTTAGTATCCTGGGGAGGTACTTAGAAGCAGGAGGATTGCAAGTTGAAGGCCAGCCCGGGCAACTCAGCAAGAACCTGTGTCCAAAAAACCACACCAAACCAAACCAAAATAAAAACCTGGCTATACGGTTTATTGTGAAAGTCCTGCATTCAGTCCCCAGTACTGGAAACATGTGCCTATACTCTTACTAAGAGATCTAGAGATCAGAAATCTGGAGTGGGTCTTCAGGGCAAGCATCATGGTGTTGGTGTAGGAAGCTTCAAACCTGGAGCTTCTGGCTTCCAGCAGCCGCCTGCCCTTGCTGCCTCCTGGTCCTCCTCTTGGTCTTAGGGCCGGCAGGGAGCGTCTCCCAGGCTCCTCTGACTCCTGCCTTGGTGCTGTGTCCTCCTGCTTCAGGCCTCCTTGTGTCTTCTGAGGCTCCTTGCTGTGAGAGATAAGCCAGTGTAACCTCCCTCTTAAGGTCCTTCACTTGGGTCTGCAAAGTCCCTGATGCCCTGGAAGGTAGCAGCTCAGATCTGGCGATCAGGACGTGGATATCTCGGGAGGGGACGTCATTCTATCTCTGATGCCCTGGAAGGTAGCAGCTCAGATCTGGCGATCAGGACGTGGATGTCTCGGGAGGGGACGTCATTCTATCTCTGATTCTTACTTTGGTGTGTGAGTTTATTGGCTTTGGCTTCTGTGTCCCTGTCGCATTCCCTTCCTGTCCTGACATAAGACGCCACCTTTATGTGTGGCTCTCCCACCCTAGTCCTGGACTAACTCCGTCAGAGGATGCTTGGTTCTCCTCAGCAGGACACTGGGTTAGAATCAAGGATCAGGACATCCAGCTGCCGCTCTCCGGGCACATCAGGCATCTAGACTGACCTGGAGGCAGAGCTGAGAAGTATCCTTCCTCGTGGGCGTGGCTGACGTTGGAGTATGTTCTCCTAGTGTTGCCATACTGAGAGGGGGCCCTAAGGGAGGGAATCAGGTTGTGATTGGGATGGAGGGCCTCGGGAAAGGGCTGGCAGAGTTCTACCCGTCCCCTTTTCTCTCTGCCACGTGAGGACGGTCCTCCCCAACAGCTGGTCAGAGGCACTGGGGCTCCCCCACCTCCAGACCTGTGGAAAACAGTCTTCTAAACTACCCAGTCCAAGTGCCCAGCTTTTGGAAGGCCCTGGATGTGGTCTCCTGCTTCACTGCCGCTTCCTCTCAAAAAATCACCCAGTCTAAGGTATTTTGATATACTGCCTGAATAGACTGACATTCATACAGCACAAACTTGCTGCATTCAAACAACTGTATCTTTACGTAAGTGAAAGACACATTATCATTCTCTTTAAAATCCTCCCTTTCATTTGGACACACTTATCATTCTTGGCACTTTTTTTTTTTTTTGAAACGGCGTTTTGCTCTGCTGTTGGTCAGGAGGCTGGCTTTGCTGGCGTTCGATACAGACAGGCGTCTGTAGCTTGATAGCTTATGATTTATCTAAGGTGACCATTGGCTGTTTCTTGAACAGAATTTTTCGTCCTTCTAGTGGCTTCACTGAGTGTGGAGGTTCATGAGTCAAATCCTCGATAACAGGCTGGTCCTTCCAAAGCTTCAGATGTGAGTGATGAATCCAGGACTCATTTTCAGTAACTTCGGCTACTAGGAAGATTGATGGGAAGACTGGTGGAGGGTTTTTAAACTTTCCATTCTTCTGCCCAAGGAAGCAAGATCTTTCTCAGCAGACGGAGCCATTCCGAGGGGTCCGGAGACAGTTCATCCACCAGGGCCAGTGACTTCTCAGCTTGTTTGCACAGTCCAGAGGTGTGTTGGGAGCACTTGTCACAGCACCCCTTCTTTTCCTGCCTCTGGTATTCAGACGAACCCCCAAATACCTCAGCGGTTGCAGTGTGAGGCCCTAATTCCGATAGGCCTCTGTGCCGAATTCATGTCTACCCAGGCTTGAAAGTTGTAAAAGACGGGAGGCAGGTTGTGAAGAGAAGGCTTTATTGGGAAACTTAGAAAAGGAGAAAGAAGGACAGGTAGAGCTCCTGCTAGTCCGAGCCTGGAAATGTGGGCGGCCCCACGTTTATCTTTTTGAAAACCGTGATTCAAATGTGGTTCTATAGGTAGCTTGTGCCTTCAAGCCACTCAACATTTCTGACAGGGGAAACAACTTAGAAACAAAGTGTCTTCTGGTCAGCAGCGGCAGGTGTCCTGGAGCTGCCCTCAGCGTTTCTCTTGCTCCTTGCGGCGTCTGAGTTAGAGCTCACTCCGACGCTCACTCGCGGTCCCCGTGTTCATTTTGTGGGAAGCAGATGGTCGGTGAAAAGCAGATGGAAGGGTGGTGGAGGTGGATGAAGAGAGCACAGCGAGACTGCAGGGTCTAAGAAGCGCAGAGAAAGGCTGCAGGGCAAGGCTCACGAAAAACCAAGGTTCCAGAGTGGCTTCAGCTGGCAATAAGGGTGCGGAAGCAAATTAGGCTCTGTTTTAAATAGACATTCCATAGCATGTGTTGATTTTTCTGTTGAACATTTTATGAAAAATTTCCCACTTTATTCATAATAAAGGGTAAGTTGGTGTGAATAGAGTTATGATGGGGATGTAAATAAAAAGTGGCCCTAAGTAAACTTAACTCTTTGGATTCCTTATATATTCATGACTCATGTTTTCTGAGCATTAAACTAGAACACTTGAGACCCCGGGGACGCTGTAGAGCCCTGCTAGGTATCTGCCTGAAACAGTAGAAGTTGGGATAGGTCCCTTTCTGGCAGCAGGGCTGGGAGGCACTGAAAAGGTGTTTTCTGGGCCTCAAGTGAGAGTGTTTTCAGGGATTTGGTGGAGGAGGGCACATTCCCATTGAGCTTGCTGTGTTGTAGACAGGTTTAGGGTGGAGAGCATTCCTGAGGAAGGTTGGTGCCGCCAGCCTCGTGGTCATTGGTGATAGGATTTAACATCAGTGGTCTACGGGTTAACTGGTTAACTTCCCTTAGCCCCCTTCACCCTCTGGCACCTTTGTTACTAAATTTAGGGCATCTCAGAAATTTTTCCTGTGTTCTTTAAGCCAGCTTTTAAAAAAGATCTAGAACTGGCAGTGCGGCTAGACTGAGGATCTTCCCTGAACGATCCAGGGAAGGTTGGCTGTGGACCACCAGGAAAGGCAGCGATGGCAGCATAGTTTGCGCGGTGCTGTGTGGGCGTGTGCAGCTGTCAGCCTGGAGCCCTGTTTGGGCTCAGTGTCATGGGCTTTAGGTGACAGAGGAGGTTCGGGAGCTCGGCTGTGAAGGCAAGTGTGTGTTAGCTGCTGGGTGGGAGGGTTTATAGACGTAAGTGTTGACTGCTGTACCACCCCTTTGCCTAGGCTGGCGTAGGAGCTAGGCGCCCTTTCCTTCCTCCTGGGAAAGGGGGTTCATGAAAGTCACTTTGGGACAGGCATAGGCCTCTTATCCCAGCACTCAGGGAGGCTGAGGCAGGAAGATTGCAAGTTGGAGCTTAGCCAAGTCAGCTTGGCCACTGGGTAAGACCTTGTCTTGAAAACTGGAATGTCACTCACCGTGAAGATCCTGGGTTCCACGGGTGAGTCTCACTGTCCCCCGGGCTGTGCTGTAACAAGGACCTGGCCAGAACCCTCTACAAGTGTCTCCTAGGGACAAGGGTGTGACTAGCTTAAGCTGGGGAGAATCAGGTGTATGGAGAGAGGTGTAAAATGATCTAAGTCACTATGAAGTTCCTCCCAATATTATTGTGTGATTTTTAGAGTAGTTTATTTAAAAGCACATAGTCACAAAGGTGTGGAGTTGTAGGCCTGAGTCAGTTTTGACCTTGGTGCTAAGCAGGTGAGTGCGCACACGAGGTGTCCAGTGCATTCGCCTTGGAAAGACGTGAAGCTCTGGGTTTGGGTGAGAGTCCTGCTGATTTGGGTTTGACTTTTCTCTTCTTTGAGATTAATCTTTTGTGGATCTGTGTGGGCTGCCTGAAAATACTGTGCAGATACCCTACTCTGTGCCCCTGTGTGAGCGGAACACAGAATCTGGTGAGCTGGCAAGAATTAGTGAGCTTCCTGCTACCCTAGCCAGGCTGGATTTGAGGGAATTGAACCTGGGATCTTGAAGCCTTTGGTGGGGCTGGGGTAAGGCCTGTGGGCCCCTTTCTAGAATGACGTCCTAAAGTTCATGAAGTTATATGGGAAACTATTTGTATTGAAATAGAACTAATTCTGTGGTGGTCTTGTTATTTTTGGTACTAGGGATTGGACTTAGGAACTTTATACTGAACTACTTCCCCATCCCATTTATATATTTTTATTTTGAGACAGGGTCTTGCTAACCTGCCCAGGTTGGGCTCAAACATTTGATTCCCTGCCTCAACCTCTCAAACTGCTGGGAATACCATTTTTTTAAAAACAAATTTTCTGTGATTCTGGGTCCGAGTAGCCATAGCAAACATGTTTCAGAAGGCCCTTTCCTGTCCCCTGCCCACCTCCTGTGTCGCTCAGCACTCTGGAGCCTGGCCTCTGTTGTCCAGAGTTCTTCTGCCCCTGGTGAGAGGGGAAGGCAGGGACCCAGGGTTAGCCTCCTGGGAGTCGGGGCCTGACCTGAGGCTGGAATTTTTACCCAATTTGTCATCCTGAGCTCTGATGTCTTCTCTCTGTGTCAAGTTATTCTCACCTTTGACTGCTATCCTATAGATTATATAGAAATGATTGTTTTAAGTTTTGAACAGTTTTTCAGTGAAATACCTCTTGGGGTCATTCATTCTATGACCCTAATTTGTGCCCCTAAGTCTCACTCTTTGAGTTAATTTTTGTGGTGATGAAACAGAAGGCCAAGGGCAACAGCAGTGAAACGACCCACCTCCAGGTCTCCAGAAGATCACTTTTTGTTTGTGTATACATACTTACAGGTGGTCTTGCTTTCTTCCTTGCCCCGAGTAGCCGTTTTGATCATGGTCATGATAAAATCCCCTTACCTACACACTATACTTTCAGCTCAGCTCAATAATTTGTGTGTGCGTGTGTCTGGCTAATGTGAGCTACATAAGTTCGAGTTTATGTAATGATTAGGATATTTCATTTTTTATGCACTTTCCCCCCTATATTTTCTTGAACAGAGAAAATCCCTAAGATGTATTGACATTTATTTTTTATTTCCTCTGTTGAATTGTCTTTGTTTCTTTTTTTTCCTTTTCTTGTTTGAAACTAGGCTAGGAACCAGTTGTGAAGGTGTGGTAAGCCCCCACTACATGCCTATAATCCATTTTACATGCCTGTGATCCACCCCTCCAGACTAGGCCCCAATCTTCCAACAGCTTATGGTTCCATAGGCAATCTGTAATATTCAAATACATGAGACTTTGGGGGACATTCCAGATCCAAACCACAGTAGCGTTGTACTCTGAAGTAATATTTAAAATTTTAGGTTTGTCTTCCTTTTTGCTAGAATCATTGTGCTCATTTCCCCAAAAGATACTTGATCTCGGTTTTTTTAAATTACTCTTAAAAGTACTGCTATTTCTCAAGAACCATTTTTTTGATCTTTCTAGTTATATAGAATAGATATGAATAAAATTGGTTAGAGCTTTTTTCAGTTTTTGTGTCACTCAGTTCAGCTAGCTGACAAGGCAGGTATTTTCTTGTACTTTTACATTAATTTCTTAACTGATGGATTTCTTACAAAGATAATCAACTTCCATTACTTAAAAATATGTGAACATTCCAAATAATTTAGTTTTTTATATATTCATTTTTATATTTAGAAAAGCATTCATTTCCCACATGATCATCCTCTGCTTATCACTTCTAAAGGATCATTCTTATTGGTTCTCACTTGTCAGGGTTCTTTGTGTCACCGTGGAGTACTGTTTTAACTGCTTTGAGTTGTTCATTGAAAAGCTTTGTTAACTGAAGTAAATGATATGGGGGTTAAATAGATTTCTTTTACTAAAAT
Source organism: Ctenodactylus gundi (assembly GCA_004027205.1). Classification (NCBI taxonomy): domain Eukaryota; kingdom Metazoa; phylum Chordata; class Mammalia; order Rodentia; family Ctenodactylidae; genus Ctenodactylus; species Ctenodactylus gundi. The sequence continues at coordinate 41,790 of PVKB01004756.1, forward strand.
TTAACAGATTTTAGATGCCGAAGTCTGTATTCAGTGTTTCAGGATGCATAGCGCCGTACTGTCTGTGTAATTTCACAAGTTGATGTCTTTCATTAGATTTGATTGTGAGGCTTATCTACCCATTTATAAGCTTCCAAATCTAGTCTGAAATGAGTATCTGAAGGCATCTCAGGGGAGGATAAAAGTGGGATTGCTGTGTTCTGCAATGTATACGTTTTCAGCTTTAGTTGGTAGTGTGAATTAATTAGGTTTGCAGCTTCTCACATGATTCCCAGTTGTATCTGTTTGCGGGCTGTCCGTTCTGTTCCCTGCTTTGTGCTTCATTTTCTTCATAGCAAACTTGAGAACTGGGTAGGGTTAGACATATTTGCCCCACGCTTTCCTGAGAAGTCAACGTTGTTTTTGATTTCCTACTTTTTATATATGGTATAGACTCAGTAGGAAAATCTTAGGCTTAGGAAAATCTTGTTGAGATAAGCATTTTCTGTGGCAGTTGAATAAAAGGTTAATAATTCACAGAGGATTTACCTCTCTGGACCTTCTTAGTGGTGCGTGCGTGCATGAGTGCGTGTGCGTGTGTGTGTGTGTGTGTGTGTTGCTGGACATTGAACCCAGGGCCTTTATTGTGCATTGCGAGGTAGGGTCTTCTTAAATCAATAAATTGCTCTAGGTGGGCTCAAACTTAGTCTTCATCTCTGTCTCCCAGAGAACTGGAATTACAGATGTGTGCCACTTTTTAATTGCTGTGACAGAATATGCAGTAGCCACAATTTAAGGGAGGAAAGACTGATTTTGGATCACAGTTTCAGAAGGTTTCAGGCCATTCGCTCACGGTGTCTAGCAGTGGTGGAAGCATGTGACGGAAGCCCCGCAGGAGAGCTGCTTGTGGCGGGCAGACCAAGCTAAGTGAGGGAGGAAGGCGGAGCCAGCACTTACCCTTCCTGGTCTTGGCCCAGTGTTCTGCTTGGTGTGGGTCAGGTTCCAGTGATCCACCCTTTCTGACCAGGCCCCAGCCCCACCTTTAACAGCACACAGTCCCATAAGTAAGTACTCTGTGACATCTACATATGTGAAGCCTTTGGGAGACGTTCCAGATCCAAACCATAATATGGCTCAGGCTGGGATTACAGGAATGTCCACCTTGCTGTGCTCAGTGACACTGTTTTACTTTCATAATAATTATTCACTTCTTTTTGAGTGCTCTTTTCTTTCTCTATGGAGATCTGAATTTCTGACGTGTGTGTGTGTGTGTGTGTGTGTGTGTGTGTGTGTGTGTGTGTGTGTATTTTTTTTTTCTTTTTGAGGACCATTTTCTTACATTTCTTAAAAGGCAGTAACACTTTCCAGTTTTTGCGTATATAGCAGTTTCCACTTGGTTCCAATTCCCGGTTGGTATGTGATTGTCTTGCCACATTGAATATTCCACTCCAACGTTGTGGGTCTGGTGACTTGCACAAAAGTTTTTGCTCACCAAAGACCAGGAACAAGGCTGTGTTTATGCTTGTAGTGGCCTCTCATAAGCAGAAACTCACCTAGCATCCTTCATTTTTATTTCTCCTTGTTTCTTTTTGTTTCTCCTTGTTTTGACATTTCCCTAAGAACTCTTAAAATAGTCTTTTGTCTTGTAGCTTTCTTGGTTGGAGTACTGTTACTGCACATGGCTTCGCTGGTGGTGGGGCAAGAGAAGCGTGCTGTAGTTCTTTGAGTAAGTCCTCCTTTGTCAGGCAGCCGGTGCAGTAGATGTGACCTTCACAGGTGCCTCCTCTGTGGGAAGGCAGGAAGGTTAGTGGGGTCTTGATCTGGGGCTGCTGCTTCCTCTGGTTAAGGAAAGTTCTGGTAAAGCCCTTCTAGGCTTGGCTGTGGTACAGTAGACTCCTTGGAGTACAGGCCTTTGAAGGAGAAAAGACAGCTGTCCTATGTCTAAGTGGTTAATTCTCTCCCCCGACTCTTCACAGGAGCTTCTAGGGGCTCTTCTCCCATTTTCTCCCTAAGAACCTTGTCGAGAACCTTGAGTTAACAGCCCTGTGAGGATCCCCTAAGGCCTGACAGTCTTCTCTGTGAGGACAGTCCTTGCTTGGCCTCCAGTACTCTGTTGCCCTTGGCCTTTTGTGCCATTTACTAGCTCTGTAGCGTCCCTGTTCCCAGGGAGCCCTGGTGCTGTGGATTTGCCTCCTTCTCCAGTTTGAGGTGGGAGTTTGCCCCCTGGTGTCAGTTCTCTCCTGAATCTGAGAAGGCTGGTTTTCTTTTTGCTCCACTTGTTTTCTTGTGAGGGCAGAGAGATGATTTCTGAGCCCTTCCCATGGTGAACTGGAGCCAGCTAGTGGAGTTCATCAGAGCACACTGGGACCGTAAGTATGACGTGCGTAGCTGTAAAAGTTGTTGTGTCATAGGACCCTTAGGTTTTTTGTTGTAAATTTTACTTTTTCCCAATCCTGTTGGTTGTGATAGGTAAAAAGCTAAATTTTTGCGTATTCTTCTTTTATCTTCTAGTTTTTCTGATCATGTGTATCTGTTTTTAAACCTTCACTTGGACACTTTTAATGCTGATTTTATTTTAATTGCTGTCTTACTGTGTTTAGTTAAAATCTTTATGGTAGGGGTTGGTCATTTTGGCAGTAGAATGCTTTTTCTTCACATAACTATGACGTGGGCTTTGAGTGGTGTGACATTACCCACTGAAAGAGGATGAATAGAACATCTCTGCTCCTTAGGATCCTTGTACAAACACCGAGGTATGTTTCATATAAATGTACCGTGAGGAAGTGAAGGTGGAGCACGTTCACGTTACACTGTCAGGGCCACCGAGTGCATATGGGACCCTCCTCTCTGCCAAGCACTGTTTCATTGGCTTGGGCAGCAGTTTGTCATTCAGCTGTGAACAGCTTCTCCTGCCTTGATCACTGTAGGGAGAGCAAACCCAGGCAACAGGAATTTTGTCACTCAACTACTTCATCAGATGATATAGTGGATTTTTTTGTCTCTCAATGCATATTACTTAATAGGTTTAATTATCACTTTTGCATACATCCATATTATATACTCGATCATATTCTTCCCCTGTAAGCCATCTCACATCCCTTGCAGTAGGTTTTTAAATTATACTAGTGACTTGTCCTTTCTTCATTGATATTTTAAAGGAAAGTTCTTAGTGTGTTGGGGTAAGTTTTAAACTCTCTTTGAGTGTACCCTGTCTGATGTAACTGGGGAGGTCATAGTAATTTACATTATATATCTATATCTTTTGATAACCAGGATTAACTTGTCATCAGTGTTGGATGTACTCAGTGAAACCTGGGGATTAGTGTCTCTTTGCTCCCTAACATTCTGATCATTGTTTAACTTAAACTGAAGTATTGATCATCAGCTTTTATACATACGCATTTGGTGGTTTAATCCAACCTGGTCCAGATTTTGTGTTGTATGAAGGTTTTGAGAAATTACTGTTTGTTTTTATAATGTAACTTAGACCTAAGGACTTTTTCAGACTTAAATGAACTTGTGGCTTGTTAAATGTCATAAAAAGTTTAAATCCAGGATCAGAGCAGCTCTTTTCCTGTCCTCCGATGAGTGCTTCCCTCCGTAGGTAGTATTTGCTTTCAGGGTCCCTGGTAAAGATCTGAACCAAGCCCTTTGTGTCTTTCCTGTAGGTGATTGATTGTGTCCTGCCTCCCTTGGTCTCCCTGGTTCAAAGCCAGAATGGTAAGTGAGACTGTGACCGTGACTTCTCTTAGCTCAGAATTCTGGTTGTGTTCCTCCTCCACAGAAGAGTCACATTGATGGCGTTTTGTTTTGTTTTTCCTTCAAGTGGAGTGGAGACTCTTCAGCCTTCGGTTGCTATCAGAAAGCACTTCTCTGCTGGTGACCCGGGACGGTGGGGACGGCGAGGAGGAGGCCAGCGTGGACGTAGACACCGAGTGCACCCTGCTGGCTCTCATGCGAGATGTCTTACTTCCCCAGTGAGTGCAGGGGCTGTCTTGATGTGGGCAAGGGAGCCATGTCTTGGGTGAGCTTGCACCCTGATGTCCCTGACTTTGCACATATGCCTGTATGTGCAAACTCAAAGAGATCCAGCGACAGAGGCAGGAGCTCCAGATGCAGAGAACCTAGGGGAGTCTCTGTCCACCTTCAGGAGCATCCTTGTAGAGCATCATCTGTTTCCTGCAAGGCATGGGAGTCTGGGGTGCATGGATTTAAAGGTCTTCCTGCCTCAGAATGAGGGTGTATAGCTCAAGGGCAGTGTGGCCAGAATGTGGGAACCTGAAATTGTGACTCCTCCTGGGCTTTCCTTATCAATAACAGGGATACTGACGGCTGTGCCTTTCCTCACCTCATTAGTCACAAGTGGACTTTTTTGGGAAGACCAGCTGTGAGTATTAGGTGATGGCAAAGGATTGTTTCTTCTTTTTGTTGCTCACGTGATGCACAGCTGACAGGCTGCCCGCTGAGAGCACCCATGGAAACACGGTGGACTCCAGAATGGCCCGTTAGGTTCAGGGAGCACTGGATTTTATAAGGAGAGCAATTTAGGTAAAAGTGTACACTGTGTATCTCTGTGACAGAGGGGCTGCTCTGATTATGTATTGTGTTAGTGTGCTCCTGGTCATGGCTTTCTTCAAGGGCCGTGCTGCAGACCCAGGCAGTTCAGCAGGTTTTCAGGAAGGGCAGTTTTCTAATGTTTCCATTGTTTGACCTCTTGAGATATCAGCCCTTATTTGAAAGTTATTTCAGTATAGAGATATAGATGTAGTTACAGTCTGACTTTGCTAATGTTAACAATTTGAACTATTATTAAAATAAGGTACAGATTAAAAACAGCTTTTTCTTGACATGATCATGCATACCTGTGATCACATCTACTCAGAGGCTGAGGCAGGATTATAAGTGGGAGACTTGCTAACTGGGCAACTTGGTGAGATCTGGCTCCTCTTGCCTCCTCCACCACCACTAAAAATAAGGGGTGGGGGGGGGGGAGTCAGGAGTGCAGTCAATGCAATGACAAGCAGTTGACTGAGGCCCTGGTTCACTGCTGAGTTCCTTCAAAACACAAATCCCTAACATTGTCCCTTGTTCGAGGTGAAGCACCCGGCCACTGCTAGCTCATTAAGGAAGGTGTGGTTTCCAGAGTCTGTAGCTGCTTTGCTGACCGGCGTTGGAGCGTTGGAGCGTGGTTTGTAGGGCTTTGCTGTGCAGGGCCGCCTCCTGTGTCTTGTTTCTCACCTGCTCTTCTGCAGTTCAGCAGGGAGACACCTGCTAATAGATACATACTGTGAAGATTCTTGTGATACTCAAGATAAGAAAATGATTATCCACATAAAAAATTAAACATTGTCACGTGGAACTTTCTTAGTGATAAACCATTTTCAGATACATTTGTACGTATGATTGTGTGGATGTGGTCTGCACCTAAATTGGTTAAATAAGATTCCATTCTTTGCAGTGGGTAGTACTTGAGTGACGTCTTACCCTCTGACACTGTTCATAAGCAGTGATAGGCATCTAACAGGCAAAGTGTGTAGCTCTTACATAAAATAAAATAGGAAGTTTAAAGGGTTTCCTTTGGGTCGCTGCTGTCTGAAAGCTTGTAGAGACGCATTTTCAGGACCTGAGCCCCTCCCTCAGTGGGCACAGGCCCCCAGCCGGACTTCACCAGCGAGTAGCAGCTTCTATCAGCTCTGCAAGTCCGAAAGGAAAAAGAACATATTGCCTCTCTGCTACTCATTTGAGCTGAAAAAGGTAATACACATTCCATTAAAGGCATAATTGACTTTTCCAGAAACGAGACGTTAAAGAAGAAAACACGAATGCAAACCTCATGGCCATTCAAGTACACAACATAGACGAGCACGGGTTTTTATTACACAACTTACAGTGCGCTTGAAAAAAATCGTACGGAGTTGCTGACGATGTGGTGTGAGAAGCCTGCAAAGCTGGTAGACTGTCCCAGCTCTGTGTTCGGCCTGTCAGCCTTGTCTCTTCATTTCAGAACTGGAGTCATGGAATCTGCCTCACGAGAGCAGTGGAAGATTAAATAGGACCTTCTAGCAGAGCGTGTGGTACAGCGTGTGGGCATAGTGTACTCTAGACAGATGTTTAGCACTGTTGCTGCTGCTATTGTGCTTAGCATTTTTATCTTTCTAGTTAATCTTTAACATAAGAATTGTAATTCAGTAATAATTGTGTACAGTTTGTAGACATACATTGGCTTTCTTGACTCTGGAAAACTTGAATCTTGACAAGGAGTTTGGCCTTTGAAGACTAAGTTTATAAATACCAACGATAGAAAACTCATTCTCCACTAGGTATGGAAACATAATGGCTTAAGGATTTTGAAGTTCCGAGAGTTCATAGGAACTTCATATAATTATCTTAATTTAGCATGGAGACAGAATTGATGCTGATATTTATAATTGTTAAAAATTTTTGATCTTCCTTTGATATTCATATGTTGAATAAAGCTGGGGTGACAGCTTGTTGTACATGCTGGCTAGGTTCCTCAGTTTCTACATGAAAGCATTGTTGGTCAATTTCATTTTCAATAAAGTACCCAATTCCAGTTAACTTAGTCAGTCTGCTCACATAATGGCAAAGTCAAAAGTGAGCTGGATTCAGGAGTTTGGTGTATCTCCAGTCTTCTTTGTCTGTCTTGCTGTCTTTCTACTCTTCCAGTGGCTCCCTGGTTTTATTCTTAGATGGGCTCCTTCCACCTGGTGGCTACTTAGCTCCAGGAAGAAGATGTGTGTTGTTAAGTGCTGTGTAATATCTCTTCTGTACATACTTTAGAGCTACAGTGTGGTATGAAAGACAGTGATAAGAACAAATACCTCTGTAGAGGTGTTATGTGTGTATCTATACTAGAAGAGTCTGTAGAGTTTGGCTCACAAGATTATGGAGCCCATGCAGCCCCAAGGTATTCAGCAGGACATGCAGTGGTGCAGCTCCTCTCCCAAAGCTGGCAGCGTAGAGGCTGAGGAGGAGCCACTGTTCCTGTTTTATGTCATAAGCAGGAAAAGACTTGTGTCCTAGCTTAGGCCGTCAGGCAGTCGTATGCAGGTCTTAACAGAGTGGATGTGGTGCACTGGCATTAGGGAAGGTGGTCCTCTTCTCCCAGTACTGATTCAGAGGCTCATCTGGTCCAGACACCTCCTCAGACACAGGTGGGAATCATGCCACCACAGCATCTGCCATGACTGTTATGGATGAATTGCAAATTAATGAATTAATCTGAGGGAACCGTTGATTTTTTTCTTATGCAAGCTTTATTTTCAATAGAGGAACTTTACATTTGTTCAGTGTTTCCTACCTGTGGATTGTGATACTATTTATAGGGAGGTTATACTTAGAATCGAGGTAGACTGGCAAGAAAGGACTGGGCACCCAGCCAGTAATGGGGGGGGCAGAGGTGTGGAAGGAGTTGAGTGCTGAATTATCACCCCCAAAATATATGTCCACGCATGTCCTGCAGCTGAGAGTTTGGGCCTTGTCCTGTTTTGGCTGGCCCACTGCCTCTCTTTCTCTACCATGGCTGCCTCTCAGTACTGGGCTAGGAAGGCCAGTGAAGGGCTGGCTTCATGTTTACAGAGCGTGCTCTCTGACAGAGCCAGCACTGTTAGCAATACGAGTGGGAAAAGTTGAAGTCGTTAAAGATGTTTACTGATCTGTTAATTAAGTACTGAATCCACCTTCTGAGAACTGTGAGCCTGCATAATGCTGACCTAGAGGAAGTATGGTTTTTGTTTCCGAGCTTGAGAATTCACCTACCCTTTCTACTCCCAAATCCCACAGTCCGTTGGTGTTCAGGACCTTGGGGCACTGTTGCCCCAGCCTTCCTGCTGGCACCTCCCAGAACTCTAGAGATTTGTCTGTCCCTATCTCTGTTGGGGTTGGGACCCTGTGCAGTAAGGGCATTTTCACAACTATCAAGGACAAGAGAAGCATACCCACTGTTAGTGCTGTTCTGTGAATTTGGATGGTATGAACGGTTAAGAATACAAGAAAATTAATTCTAGGCATGCTCTTTTTTCACAGATGTGTAGAAACGAACAAATGAACGCGGACTTCGTGGCTTAAGTCAATGCCTGTATTTGGGGCTGTAGCCCCATGAGACAACCATGTCAACTTAGGGAGTCTCACAGCTGCAGTCAGGGTGACCCTGGGCTGAGTCCCTGCTGAAGGATCTGGGGAGAATTGTGCTGCTACTAAGGCCTTTAGGTTTCAGCAGAATTCTGTGTCTAGTGGTTTATATTGGTTTCCTAGGTCTTTAGTACAAATTACTGCAAGCCAGCGGCCTAAAAATAGCAGAATCTAGCAGTTCTTGGCAAATCAAGATATGGGCAGGGCTAGTTGTTGGAGGAACTCTGAGAGCGGTCGTGCCACACCACTCCTGTTGTCTGATGGCGTGGGGATTCTTGGTCTGTGGCGGTGTGACTTCAGTCCGTGCCTTTGTCTTCTCTGGCTTCTCTTCCTGGGTCTCTGTGTCTCGTATTTTCTTCTACCTTTACCCTAGGAGGACGTTTATAGTGAATTGAGGGCTGTCCTATATCTTTTTTTTCCCTCCAGCTTTGGAGGTTGAGCTGGAGGTCTTCACACTGAGTTGCATCCTCTGCCTTTTGTTTTGAGACAGGGTGTTAGTAAGTTACTCTATTACATAGGCTGACCTCAAGCTTGTGATACCCCTGACTCAGCCTCCCAGTGTGCTGGGATTACAGGCCTGTGTCCCCGTGCCTGACTCAGAATGATCTGACTGTCTGCAAAGCCAACTTTTTTCCCTGGAAGTTCACATACACAGGTTCTGGGTGTCAGGATGTGGGCATATATTTAGGGCTATTGGACCTGGTGTCAGTCTCCCGATGCTGGACTCCCTCTTTTGTCATAAGCCTGAGGGAACTGTGCTTGTTGAGGTCCTGAATCTTGGCCCTTGAAAGTCTTGCTGCTGTGGCTTGCATTTGTGGGTTCCTACCGTGGCCCTCCTATAAACTGGGGGCTCATCCGTCACGTTCTCCCCTCGTTCCCACTCTTTGAGGTTTTCTTCCTTCCTTTAGGGTAACGTAACTGCTGTGGTTTGGATCTTGAGTGTCCTCCAAAAGCCTTATGTATTTGGAACTATGTGCAAGTGAGAGGTAGGGCCTGGCTGGAAGGGGCAGATGCTTGGGGTTTGACCTGGAAAGATTGTGTCAGCTTGTTGAGGTAGGAGGTTGCCTAGGCCAAGCTTTCGGGTCTGTGTTGTCGGTTTCTGATGGCGGTCTTTGCTTTCAGGCTTCCGTGAGCATTTGCTATTGATCTGATTGAAGTGGCCGGGACAGAGCGTATCATCTAAAATCATATTGGACACCTAAAATTATGAAGTCCTACCTATCTTTGTCTTTAAAACCCAACATTTATCTCTGGATATATCTCTGTTGAGCTTGCAACATGACTATCCACATAGACATCCATTTATTTAACTATTGGGACTTAAATATCCAAGTGCCAGAGACTCAGAGAACTCAGCACATAAAAAGCCCATGACTAAGAAGACCTCACGATGAGGGCTATTTGTTAGATTTATGCCCTGTCTCATAAAATTTTGGGATTCACTCCAGATGTTATCTGGTTCAGATTTTGGAAGAACTGTATTTAAAATGCCAGAAAAAGTGTTTATTTTACCTGTGCTGGGAAATTCTTCAGCGCTCTTGCAAGTTGGATTTTTACCTGAAATTTTTTGCTGTTGGGCCGCTTCTTCCCTGGACCCAGTCATCTCTCTCCAGCAGTTCAAGTCTCTGGTCCGTCCTGCATCTCTGGTAAATTTGCCATTAAGCCACGATCCTCCTCACATGATTGCTGAGTGCGGCCTGTCACACAGTGCTTGTCTGGACATACAGGGCTCGCACTGTTGTGCCTTTTGCCTGCCGTTCTGAGCTGGTTTTCCTGCTTTGTGAAGCCTCCTGTCTGGAATCTGTGTCGCCCTCGCCCCCGCCCCCGAGACATCATACTGCAAATGTGCCTGTGTCTGTGATTGAATCTTTGCTATTTGTGTGACTGTTTCATTAGCTCGCTTGTAATCCACTGACCTATGCCTGCGTTTATGGCTGTGCTAGAAACCCTGTGGACAGTTACTGAACTTGAGCATTTTTCAGTATTTTACTTTTCCGTGAAATGCTGCGAAGACTCTGTGGTTGTGTCTTTGGGTGTGTCTGTATTTCCCTTTGCTGACTCTAGGGGTAGTGTACTCCTGGTATTTATGTATGTGTTAAAGGTGGTGAAGATTTGTCCATTTTTTGCGCTGCCTTCCAGCTTTCTTTGCTAGAGCTGCCTCTTTTGCTCCGCCTTTGTTAACTCTCAGTTGCGCCTCTTCGTGGGTTACTGAGATAGCACCCCCCAACCCCTGTAATACTTGGTCTTTTGTTTCCCCCTTACAGAAATTTTGTTCATTTTTCTGGTAATGTGTTTGATCTGCAAGCAGCCCCTTAGTAGCACTTCCCTTCGTGATGCTTCATTCAGCTGTGGACCCCATGGTCAATGGTGGTCCCGTAGGACTGTCGCCTGGTGGCACCGTGGATGTCTTCATTTGGGTTCATAGACCGCAGTGTTCAGACAGCAGCAGAATCACCCACGGATGCATTTCTAAGAATGTAGTCTGTCATTAAGGAACAAGTGACTATAGTATGAACGTTAACTTTGTTTTTCCAATATTCTGCAAGTAATTTTTCCTCATTAGGTTTGTTTATAGTGATTCATGGAGAAATACTTGATCTTTAAAACTTGAAAATTGTGTTTTTTTTTCTTTTATTCTGGGTGTCATAACACAGATGTCTTCTCACCTCAAAATATGTGTCTATTTTTTCATTGTTAGTGTTATAACCAAGCAATACATCTTACTTCTCTTTTTAGTTTATTGGAGATACGTTTTCGTGAGGTGTTGCCTGTCCTATCTGTGTCACCCTGCAGTGACTCTCCTGCCCCGTCTCACATGTCGCCTTCCTTTTCTTTATGTGTTCTTGGGTCTGCCCTATACTTTGTAGCCAGTGTGATCTTGATAATGCGCTTTGGCTTTGTCTTTGGTAGGCTCTTGCTCATTGTCTTACCGAACGTTGTGGAATCACTACTCCCAGCTTGAGTACTCAGTGTGTACTCCAGACAAAGCAGTGTGAGTGCATAGTTCACACCTGCTGGAGTAGACTCCTCTTGACACGTTGCCCCTCCGGCTCAGCATGGGGAAAGCTGTGCTCTTTCCCTGGCCAGGCCTTGGGTCACACCCCTCAGCGTAGCATTTCTCTGTGGCCTTGATTGGACGCTGTGTACACTGGGCTCCTAGTAAGGTCAGGTTTGTTTTCTGGTTTGGAATGAAAAGGCACAGACTGCCTGTTCTTCAGCGTCTCATATCAGATGGAGAGTGCATGCTGTTAAAGGGCCTTCTCTCTAAGTGGATGTGAATTCATGGTGGATGGCTCTTCCCTGGTGGGCCAGCTGTTTTGTCTCTAGGACACAAGGGTTCTAGAGGCAGAAATGGGGCATCCAGGGCCACCACCACCATCAGGGAATTTCTGGGTCCACAGTGAGCTTGGACTGCAGGGAACTGAGGGTCCCAAGGTGCACCTCTTCAGTCCATCGTTGGAAGAGCCAGGTGCTTTCTGGGTTGTCACCTGTGAAACAGTTGGGAGAGTTAAGATTTTTCGCCTTTTTACCAAGCTGCGTTCAGAGGAACGCAGGATATTGCTGATCTTGGCTCAGCCGGTTTCTCTTCAGAAGACAAGATCGATGAGTCAGCATACTTGTGGCTACTCTTGCTACGACTATGAAGCTATCTCTAATTAAACCAAGATGTGTCCTTTTATGGTTTGGATGTAGAATGTCTCCCAAAAGGCTCTTGTTTGGAAAGTGACTCAATCATGGGGTTAATCTGTTAATTTCCTATGCCGTTAAAAAGTTGGGGCTTGGTTGGAAGGGGCAGACCGCTGGGGCTTGACCTGGGAGGGATGTAAGCCCCGAGGTCGCTCCGTCCTTCATTCTGCTGCTTGCTAGGGTGCTGCGAACAGCTTTTCTCTGGCGAGGCCTCTGCCAGGTCCATTCTGCCACTGCCAGCTGCCCATCAATGGACTGACTTTTGAAACCGAACTAAAACCCTTCCTGTCTTAAGTTGTGGGTGTTAGGTGTTATGTCCCAGCAACAGAAAGGTAACTAGGATGTATCCGTTGTTTGATCCTGAACACGTCCATTATGAATTTCATGCTTTTTTTCTTCCAAGGGGAGGAGGATGGAGCAGCGTCCTTTTGGGGCCCCCTCCTGCTTCACCACTGCGGCTTCAGCTCCTTCCTGTTCCAGGGCTCAGCCATGTCATCCAGCCTCAAGCGTCTGCTTTGGTTAGCTGCTTCTCGAATGTCATCTTCTGCAGGAATGCTGTGTACTTTTTTTTTTTTTTTAAATACAGGGTTTCTCTCTGTAGTCCAAGCTTGTCCTGAACTCATTATGAAGTCCAAGCTGGCCTTGGACTCATGGCCGTCTTTGTGCCTCAGCCTCCAGGGTGCTGGGATTACAGGCGTGTGCCGCTTTGCCCAGCTTATGTGGTGCTGAGGAATCGATTGCAGGGCCTTGCGCTTGCTAGGCCATCTGTCCTTTCATTGCTGTGCCATTCCTTCAGCTCTGTTGTGTACTTCTAGAGCCTATTTTAAAGTGTATTTTTCAGTTTTGCGGAGGAAGTCTTTCTGTTATATTTCTGACAACTTGGCTCTGTTTTCTTTACACACAAGCATGTGAATAAAAAACTCACTCTAGGAGCATTTTAAGTGTCTGTAGGCTGATGGCCTCATGACTCTGAGGTTTCAGAAATGTCTGAAGCTATTGAGAACAAGAGGGCAGGTAGCTGTTCTCCAGGGTCTGGGAAATCCGCGCTCCCGTGTCTGACAGGTTCCAGATACTGGCAGGCCACGGATAAGGACATTCTTCTGCTTGTCGTTAATGGCTGTGCCTCTCTCTCTGTATTAAGGGTTTGTGTGGGAAAGACTCATCAGGGGTCAAGATTTTAACCTCTGGACCTTCCAAAGGCCACGCCCTTGCCCACCTTGTTGGGGATGGCTTTCTGCGCTGACGGGGTGCCCCTTTGTGTACCTGTGTCAGATATACTAAGTACTCTAGCAATTGCTTGTGGTGGGGGTTGGGGTCAGGACTTTAAGCCCGGCTGGAGGCTTAGTGATTTGGGTCGGTCCCATAGGCCTGTGACTGTGGGACTGACTTCCTGTGCAGGCCCTGCACACCCACCCTCAGTAAAGCCTTCTCTGTTTAGCTGTATGTCACCTGTGTTGTTAACACACTTGCCAAGAGGATGAAGTGCTGTCTATCTCCTCTGGGAGGCGACACAGGAAGTTTGTGCCCAGCTCTCTGGACTTTGCCTGTAATCTTTTCTGACTTTTTTTTTTTCTTTTTGTAATTGCGCTCGGACATTCTCATTGAGCTGCATTTCCAGGTGATGTTTTAGTCTGGATTTTCAGACAGGGTCTCACTAAGTTGCTAAGCTGCCCAGGCTGTGGTAGAACTTGGCAGGCCTCCTGCCTTAGCCTCCCAGAGTTCTGAAATTTTAGGCCTGCACCACCAGACCTGACTTTACCTGTGCTGATTTCTGTATGTCTGTTGACTGTACTGGGTTGGAGTTAGCATATAAAGTAGGACAGTAGCTTCTCTGAGTTCTTTAGATCCTTCTGGCAAATGATTAAATCTGAATGTGTTGTTGGGAACCCAATGCAGGATATGAGCTGTTTGTTTCATACGAATATTAAGAGGAGGTAACTGGTTGTTCTTTTTTAACAAGCTACATTCTTATTTTGAATGTTATAGGTTATTGAACATACTACTTTTAAAGATGTTTGCATGATTGTGGTACCTATAATAAAATGTATTAGTGGATTTTCTAATGTTCTCGTCTTTGTCAGCATTACCTGGGTGGTTTTTAAACATAATTCTGTCTTTGATTTATTAATGTTTTAGTTAGGATTTTATTGTGAGCAGTTATTGTCACTCATGGATGAATCTTTTGCTTTAATTAAAGAATTTAAGCAGCTGCTGCCTACTGTAGTACTTTCTGGCTTCTTAAACAGAACCCTGCCCCCAGCCTGTCATTTCCTTGGCTCCTTCTGCCTGTGTTGTCCTTGTGGCTGGGCTCTGTCAACATTGCTGAGTTGCCTGCGTCACTGCACAGCCGTGTGCCGTGGCCCTGGCCCACCAAGGCAGGAATGCGCTCTCACTGCTCTTTGTCTGGAGACCGTGGGGTTGCTTTTTGATTTTTCTGTCTTTTCTGTGCTTTCAAGTCCTTCTCCTGTTGCCTGCTGTAAACAGTGTCCCACTCCTCTCTGTACTTGCCTTGTCTGTAGTGGCTCTGGGCTGAGAGGCTATATAATTAAGCTTGTTGTATAATGGGTTCCAAAATGGGAATAAATAAGCTTAGACTCAGAGCCTGGGGCCCTATTCTGTTGATAAAAAGCATCTGTTTCATGTCATAGATTTTTAAATATCCACTTGGGGTTTTCTTTAGGGAGAATTTCCTTTCCTTGTAGTGGTTGGCCACCCTGAAGAACATAGACACAAAGTCGGGGAGTTGATTGGCTCCTTCGTTTACTCCTTCGCTCGGCGTGCTTATTGAGCACCTAGACGGCGAGCGGAAGGCAAGGTGTGGTGTACAAGGAGCGGCCTCTGCCCAGATGTGGGAAAACGACCTGCCTATCGTTGTCCAGGCCTTTCGTGAAGAGATAGGAATTGTATTCCCTTTGGTGATAACTTTAGCTTGTGACTTTAAAGTCCTGATTGTAAAGATGCTATGGGAAAGACCTGAGCAGGCCGGGGAGCTGCCTTCTGAGTGGCCTGTGGCTGACTGGCGTTGTGGAGCTTGGCTCTCAGAGCTGACGTCAGCTGCGGTAGTTCCCTGTGCCTGGGCTCTGCAGGCCATGTGGCTGTGCTTAGCTTCGTCTTCCTCCTGGGAGGCTGAAGTCGGGAGATGCTGCTCGCGTGGCCAGCCCCGTAGGCTCCTGGGTCCCTGTTGTGGTTTGGATTTGGAATATCTTTCAGAAGCTACCTGTGTTTGGATATGGTGGGATACCTAGGGAGTGCGTACTGTTGGGAGGTAAGGCCTGGCTGGAAGGAGCGGATTCTTGGGGCTACGTCTGGATGAGTGTGTGCTGGTTCTGCCCTGCCTGAGGCTTAGTTCTGTTCTGCCATGCTGTGAGGAGCTCTTTATTTTAGCTCTCTTCCCAGCATGTGTTTCTACCATCAGCAGCTGCTCATAAGTGAACTGAGACCTTGTGAAAGTGTGAGCTAAAACGAATCTTTCCTCCCTAAAGTTGAGGATGTCAGATATTCTGTCCCAGCAGTGAGAAAGTAGCTAAGACAGAAGTTGGTACTGAGAGTCGGGTCATTGCTGTGACTTTCCCTCACAGTGTGGTTTGGAAGCCTTTGGACTTGCTTTGCAGGAGGAGTTTGGAAAAGTTTGAGGGTTCTGGCTGGAGAAGCCTTGGAGTGCTTTGAGTCAGGCTGGATGGGAGATTCTGATGGAGATCAGAAAATAGCAGAATGCTGATAGAAGTGTGGATTGGGAAGATCAAGCTCAGGAAGTTTCTGATGGGATGAGAACTGTATTGGCAAGTGGTATGAGAACTATGGGCGTTGTCCTGTGGCTAAAAGTTAAGTTTGTCTGCATTTTGCCCTCGTCCAGAAACTTTGCCTAAAACTGAGATGAAGAGTGGTGAACTACTTAATCTGCTGGAAGCAATCCCAAGGTGTCACAGCGTTCATGCTGTCACCTGGGTACTGCTAGCAGCTTCTAGTCGACGCTGGTGAAACGCAGGAAAAAATGACAGAGAAAAATGTTATAAAGGAGTTTGGAGTTTTGTCAAACTCAAAGGGCCTGCAGTGGGAGAGCAGATGAGCATGGGGAAGTGCAAGAGGTTAGCAATAAAAGAAGACAACAGCTCTGAAACGGCTCAGTGGTTAAAATGCTTGCCTGGCAAGCCCAGGCCCTGAGTTGATTCCCCAGCACCATATAATCCTGGATGTGGTGGCCCATGCCTGTCCAGCACTCAGGAGGCTGAGGCAGGAGGATTGCTGCGAGTCCAGGGCTAGCCTGGGCTACATGGTAAGTTCAGGATCAGCCTGGTCTATAAGCAAGACCTTGTATCAGGAAAAACAAAAAAACAAAAAACGGAAAACAAGAAAAAGATTTAGAATCAGGACTATAGAAGAGATGCCTTGAGAGCTTCTCAAAAGTCAGCCCAAACCTGCTTTTTACCAACTCAAAGATAAAGAGGCAATTGAGCTTTTTCTGAGAAGAGTACCCCAGTACATCCTGTTAATGCCACAGAGAGAGCCACCTGGAATTTAGCCATCTAAGAACTCGAAGGCGTCTGTGTCATTTGTCCGAAGAGTCCAGGCTGATGCTCAAGCCAGTGGTAGACCAATGTGCACATGGTCTTGGCTTGAGAGGCTTGCAGAATGCAAGAGTTAGGGGTTCATGGAGGCTTCCGCTCAGATTTCAGAGGAAAGACTTGGAGTCCAGGCACTGTGCCACTGGAGGGGAAAGCATGAAGTTCTGAAGAGGAAGCCCAAGGCGCAGTGGAGAGCCCGGAAACTTAGAGATGCCAGAAATGTGGGTCATAGGCTGAAAAAGCTGCAGGCTATGCGCAAATCCTGTCCACAAGAGAGAAGATGGAAATTACAATCAGTGACAACACTGTCGGGTGGGGCTGCCCAAGTCCTTTGGAGCTCACTACAACTCATCACAGCTTACCCTGAGTGCTGGACACGGACTACAGGATTTAACCCTTGCCCTGCTGGGTTTAAAACTTACTTTGGGCCACTTGCCTTTCATTCTTCTATTTCTCCTTTTTGGAATGGGAATATTTACCCTGTGCCAGTGTATGTTGGAAGTACTCAACTCTTTGATTTTCAGAGGAGCTTGCAGCTGAGAATTTGCCTTGTGTCCCAGATGAGACTTTGAACTTAAATTTTTTTTTCAACAGTGCTAAAACTATTTAGACTTTGGCAGCCCTTTGAAAAGGACTAAATGTATTTTGCATAAGGAGGTGGATGTGCATCTTTTGGGGGGCCAGGCGTGGAATGTTATGGTTTGGATCTGGAGTGCTCTCCAAAAACCTCATATACCTATGGATAGTTACTGTGTGCTGTTGGGAGCTGGAGCCCGGCTGGAAGGGGCAGATGCTTGAGGCTTGACTTGAAAGGGTAGCTCCCTCTTTCTCCCAGACTTAGCTCTGTTCTGCTGTGTCACCAAGAGCTCTTTGACCAGCTCTAGCCTGGCTTCATTCTACCATTCTGTTCCACCTGCCTGTGAACAGATTGACCCTCTGAAACTGTGAGCTAAAATAAATCTTTCCTCCCTCAAGTTGTGGATGTTAAGTGTTCTTTCCCAGGAACAAGAAAGTAACTAAGACAGTCTCCGAGTCTCTCATGGGCTTCTCTGGCTAGAAAGAGCACATATGTGCTGCATTGTGTTACTTAGTGAGAGTGTGTACTACGTCTGACCTTTCATATGAACATAGGAAGGGGGGAGGAGACAGGGAGAGAGAAGCTGAATGAGTGAATGAGAAACTTACAGAGCACGTAAGGGAGTAAAGGGAGTACATGGGGTCGTCTTCACTTCTACTTGGGTCCGTGTCTCTGTGACTGAGCTGTGTGTCCATGCATTGTTGCTAAGCTGCATCCGAACTGTAAGTAGGTGACGTGCTGGATTCCCTGAATCCTCCAGTGAATCTCTGAACAGGAGGGCAGTCTTCTAGGTCCAACCCAAACACTGTATGTTTATTGATCTCTGTGGATCCTGTGGATCCATTCACAATTATCTCCTCCTGAGGTTTATCTGGTGGAAGCCCGGGGACGGTGTTCTGTGAAACGGGTCAGCCCTGTCCTCACCACCTGCGGAGAGGCTGTGGCAAGGCTCCCCTGCGCAGTACCCTGTGAGGTGCTGGGGTTCATGCTTAGAGATCAGGTCAGACTCCTGCTTTCCTAGAAGCTTGCACCATGTGGTCAGTTATTCCCGCTGTTCAAGGGGGCATGAAATACGGACAGTGACTAGTTTTGATGTCCTTGTTTCTTCAGGTATGAGCACATCCTCTCGGAGCCTGACCCAGTTCCTGCATACGCTCTGAAGCTGCTGGTTGCGATGACAGAGCACAGCTCAACGTTTACCAGGTGCCGTGAGTTTAAGTTGCTCTGTCTTGTTTCTCACTAATAAAATCAGTTTTCTGGGCCTTGACAGTGGGTCGGAGATGGTGAGATTCTGAAGACCAGTGTCTGAGCTGCTCAAGCTTTAACTTCCCCAGCGTGTGGTTCCCTGTCATTTGGGCTGTTGGGCTCTTGTTCTCTTATATTTACTTTCATTTTTTTTTTGGATATGCACAATCTGAAGATTCATTAGTATGTTGTTAATAACATACAGCTTGGGAATTAGTGCCATACCATCCCTGTTTGGTTTTGTTTTCCCTCCTTCCTAACCTTTTCCTCCCTTCTTCCTCCTCCCATTCTCAGTGTTCTCTTATTTTTAATCCCTCATTTGAGTTCACATCCTGTGGGTACATAATGCTTCCAAAAGGTAAAGGTGAAGAAACTAATATGTATAGTTTTAAAATGTTGATTGGTCCCTTATTTTGTACTGAATGCTTTATTTAAATCTCAGTTGTTTTGTTGATCACTGCTTGCTACTGTTTGATGTAGTTGGTGTAGCTTTTTAAAGCAGCAGAGAGCATTTGTCCTTACTGAAGGTGCTGAGTGTGATGGCGTGGGGTGGGTGTGGTAGGGGTTGAAGCCAGGGCTTTCACCCTGGGCCACATCCTCTCCGCTCCCCCATTTTACTTATTTATTTATATTTTTTGAGACAGTTTTGCTGAGAGTCCCAGGCTGAGCTTGAATTTGGGATCCTCTTGCCTCGTAGTGCTGGGATTACAAGCCTGGGCCACCAGGCCCGACGTGCAGTTACTTTAAACTAGTTACTGGGATCCCGTGAGTCTTGGCACGGACAGTTCGTGTGTAAAACACAGGGCCATAGCAGTAGAGAATAAAAAGAGGGCCCCCCCACCCCCGTCCCCGCTCCCGCCCCTTGTGTCCTCTGGCAGATGATATCTCAGGATCTCTGGGATTTGAATCCTACCAGTGAGAGCAGGGCATCTCCAGAGCTGCCTTGTGGGTATTTTTTTCCCCCTTATTTTGTACTCAGGCTTTAGTCCAGGATCTTCACATTGAGCTGCATCTCCAGCCCATTTTTGATTTTTGATTTTGAGGCAGGGTCTTCCTACGTTGCTTAGTTGCCCTGGCTGGGATCAAACTTGTGATCTTCCTGCCTCAGCCTCCCAAAGCACTGGGATTACAGGCATGTGCCATCATGCACACTGATATTTGTCATTCTGGTATGTGAAAAATAAGTCTTTTGTGTTAATTTCTTATTTTTATTGCATTGTAGTTAAAGTTTTTATCTCATTTCTTGTTTTTATTATTTGTATCCTAATATGTGGTCAGTTTTAATAAGTGTTCTGTGTGTCCTTACTGTAGCCAAAACAAAATTAGCCTGAATTTTGAGGACTAGCTCCCCTAATTTTGACAGGTATCCAAAAAGCCAACATTTTGGCTGAATCCTGTGGATCATGCCTGTAGTTCCAGATCTCTGGCTGGCTGAGGCAAGCAGCTTACAAGTTTGAATCCAGAGGGGCAATTTAGTGACTTAACAAGACCCTGTCTCAAAATCAGAAACTAAAAAATGGACTGGAAGTGTAGCTGAGTGTAGTCAGTGTAAAGGTCCTGTGCTCCATCCTCTTTACCACAAATAAAAAACTGTTGGCATTTTAGAGCTCTGCCCCAGTGATTCAGAAGTAGTAGTAGTTTAGTCAAAGTGCTTGACTAAATGTGTTTCAAGAGTACGATGCCTGATACTCATGTTTATAGTAGCATAATTTACAGTAGCCAAAACTTGGAAGAAGCCACCATGCCCGAGTACAGGTGACTAGGTAAAGAAGATGTGGTATATTTGTGTGTGTGTGTGTGTGTGTGTGTGTGTGTGTGTGTACGTACACATACACTCACACGGACAGTATAATACTCTGCCATAAAGAATGACAAATTTGAGTCATTTGTAGGTGAATGGATGCACCTTGAGACTGTCATGCTCAGTGAAATGAACCAGACTCAGAAAGTTAAATACCGTATTGTCTCTCTAATATGAGAAAACCAAACCATAAAGAACGTAAGAGATGTGAAAGAAAGTGAGAAGATGTATGTTGTGGAGAGGGAAGGGGAAAATGGGGAGGGTGAGAGCATTGGAAGGGTAAAGGGATGCAATTTGTAAATTTTTAAAAAAATTTAAAAAGAGTGGGATGCCTGTTGAGTATTAATAGACTTCTAGTAATGTTAGAAGAATTGAGAAATGTTAATTATAAATTGTGACATGGATCCATCAGCATTATGTTCTTGAAAGAATATGTATCATCTTGGCTTTAATACATTAAGAGTTTTGGGTACTGTCTTAGTAACTTTTTCATTGCTGAAACTACTTTTTCAGTGCTGTGGCTTGATACCCAGACATGCACAAAATCTAGGGAGGAAAAGCTTACTTCAGACCACAGTTTCACAGTATCTCAGTCGATCCATGGGTTGCTGGCAGCAGTGGAAGGGGATGGCAGAGGCAGAGGTGGAGGCAGCTCTTTACCACATTGCAAACAGGAAACCAGGTCTCACCAAGTCTAGTCAAGTCCCAGAAAGAAGGTAGCACCATATATATATATTCTCTCTCTCTGTCTCTCTCTCCCTCCCTCTCTCTCTCTCTCTCTCTCTCTCTCTCTCTCTCTCTCTCTCTCTCTCTCTCTCTCTCTGTCTCTCTCTGTCTCTCTGTCTCTCTCTCTCTCTCTCTCTCTTCCGGGTCCTAACCCACTGATTTTGCCTCTTCTGGTTCCAGCCACTGTGTTCCATCCTTTCCACCACATGCCTGTAATCCAATCCATCCAGTCCACATGCCTTCAATCCACCCTCTAGACCGACCCTCGTCTCCCAACGTCACACGGTTCCAAAGACAGTCCGTAACATCCAAACACATGAGACTTTTTGGAGACATTCCAGATCCAAACCACAGTAGGTACCAAATAATAACCTTTGTAACATTTTTTTTAAGCTTAAGAAGTTGGTGAGTGGGAAAGGCCTTGTCACCTTGACAAGATGCATAGGTGCACAAAATGCTCCACTTCGTTGTAAACCTTAAATTTTGCGCTTATACATATCAATAAAATGGGGTGCGGGGGGGGGGAAGTTGGTATGTTAACATACTGTATCTTCATGAGTTTTACTTCTTTTCCCATACCACCATGTCCCCTTTTTGTCTGCACAAGAGTACATCTTTTTCTTTCTTCCATCTCTCTCTTATTTATTGTTGTTAGGGTTTGGTGTTCTCATATTAGGGAAACTAATTTTCTGTGTTTGATTCATTTCACTAAGCATATAGGTCTAACGGTGCATCCATTTTCCTACAAGTGATTCAAACTTCTCTTTATGGCAAAGTAGTGCTCTATTGTGTAAATGTTCACTTCTTTATGCATTAATCTATTGAACACATTAACTGCTTTTAACTGTTACTAGTTGTGTTGCGCTAAATGTAGATGTCCATGATCACTCTTGTGTGATGAATTTAACTCTTTTGGTAAGATCTCTAGAAGGGGTGTAGCTGGGTTAAATGGGATATCTATTTTCAGACTTTTGAGGAATCTCCACACTGCTTTCCTTAATAGTTGTATCAGTTTACCACCCCCACCAACAGGGTAGAAAGGCTCCATTTTCCCTCCTACCTCACCAGCATTTTTGTTTCTTGATTCTTGGTATCAACCACTCTTACTGGAGTTAGGTGGAACCTCAGTGCTATTTTGATTTACATTTCTCTAATGGCTAGAGAGGTGGAACTTTTTAAAAAATGTATTTATTGGCCATTTGGACTTCTTTTGGGAACTGTATGCATTTTAGTTGCCCATTTTTTGATCAGGTCATTTATGTTGGAGGGCCTAATGTTTTAAAAGTTCTTTGTATATGTTAAATAACGTCTTTTGTCTGTGACGTAGCTGGCAAAACCTTTTTCCCATTTCGTTGGTCTGTCTTTATTCTTGTTGTTTTCTCTGCTGTGCAGATGTTTCTTAGTTTTATATATTACCATTTGGTGATTCTTTGTGTTAATGCATATGCATTAGGCAATTTATTGAAAAAGTCCTTGCCCGTGTCTGTGCGTTCAAAGATTTTGCCCATTCCAACAAGTTCAGTGTATCCATTTTGATATCTGTGTCTTTGATCCATTTTGATTTTGGTCCATGGTGAAAAATACGGATTTAGTGTCCTGATTCTGCATTTGGCTAATCACTTTTCCCATAGGCATTTGTTAAAAAGCCATTTGTCTTTCTTCACTGTGTATTTTTGCCCTTGTTTGAGCATCAGATGGCTGATGGTCGTCAGGGATGTCTCTGCATCCTTAATTCTGTTCTTTTGATCCACTTGTCTGTTTTTTTTTTTTTTTTTGTGCCACTATCATTTTTTTTAAAATCAACTGTTGCTTTGCAGTATTGTTTGATGCCTGGTATTGTGATCCCTCCTGATTTTGTTTTGTTGCGTAAGATTGTTTTGACTGTTCCGGGTCTCTTGGTTCCATGTAAGTTTTAGGATCTTTCTTCCAGTTCTATGAAAAATTCTGTTGGTATTGGGATTACATTGAATCTGTGTATCAGTTTTAGTAGTATAGCCATTTTGACAAAATTGGTTCTCCCTATTGAGGAACAGACATGTCTTTCCATTTTTTAATACTCTCTTCGATTTCTTTTTTCAGAATGTCCTAATTTTCAGTATAGAGGTCCTTCACTTCCTTAGTAAGGTGGATTCCTAAATATTTAACTTTCTTGAGACAACTATGAATGGTATTGTTTTTCTGATCTATATGCTTTCATTGCTGGTATAGAAAAATGCCAGGCTGGAGGAATAGCTCAGTGGTTGAAGTGCATGCTAAGGTCCTGAGTTCGATTCCCCAGAACCACATAAACTGGACGCGGTGGCACATACCTGTAATCCCAGCACTTGGGAGGCTGAGGCAGGAGGATAGCCATGAGTTCAAGTCTGGCTTGGGCCACATAGAAACTTCAGGACTAGCTTGGACTACAGAACAAGACTGTCTCAAAAAAAGAAAAAAAGAATGCTATTGAATTTTGTGTATTGGCCTTATATCTTGCAATGTGGCTGAAATTGTTTATAGTTCTGAGAGTCTTCTGGTGGAGTTTTTGGGGTCCTTCCTGTAAAGGGTCATGTCGTCTGCAGATAAGGATAGTTTGACTTCCTTCTTTCCTGGGCACATTCCCCTTTTTTGTTCTTTTGCTTGAGTGCTCTGGCTAAGGTGTCTGTATTGAGCAGCAGTGGTGAGAGTAGACACTCTTGTCTTGCTCCTGATCTTAATGGAAATGCTTTCAGTTTTTCCCCATTTAGGATATTAGCATTGTCATAAGTTGGTTTATCAGTATGAGGGAGGATCCTTCTATACCTATATTTATCACAGAATTTTAATCAGGAAGGGATATTTTGTCAAAGGCCTTTTTCTTCATCTGTTGAGATGATCATGTGATTTTTTGTCTTTACTTTTGTTTATATGGGGTATTGAATTCTTTTATTTATGTTGAACCATTCTTGCATCCCTAGGATGAAGCCAGCTTGGTCATGGTTTGTGATCTTTTTAATAATCAGTTGCATTCTGTTTGCAAGTATTTTGTTAAGGATTTTTGCATCTATAGTCATTAAGGAAATTGACCTGTAGTTTTCGCTCTTTATTAGGTCTTTATCTGGTTTAGGGATCAAGCTTCTTGGGAGGAGTTTGGCAGTATTCCTTCTTTTAATTTCATGGAAAAGTGTGAGAAGCATTAGAGATGACTCTTTCCTTAAGTTCTGATAATATTTTGCAATGAATCCATCAGGTCCTGGACTTTCCTTTGTTAATAGATCCTTTATTAGTGCGTCAATTTCATCCCTGGTTATTGGTCTATTCAAGGTTTTAATACTGTTGTGTTCAATTTTGGTATCTCATATGTGTCTAGAAATTCATTAATTTCTTCTGAGTTGTCGACTTCATTGGAGTATAAGCTTTCAAAATAATTTCCTTGCAGTCCTCTGGATTTCAGCAGTGTCTGATGTGATTTCACTTTTTTCCTTTCTAATTAATGTTAAGTTTTCCTTTCCTCTTTTTGGTGAATTTGGCTAGAAGTTAATCTTACTATCCTTTTTAAGAACGAGCTTTGATTTATTGATCTTGTATTTTTTGTTTTAGTTTCAATTTCAGTAATTTCCACTCTTGATTCTTAAAAATTTTTTCCTTCTCTTGCTTTTAGATTTGGCTTGTTCTTGTCTTTTTAGAATTTCGAGCAGCATCATTATTGAACTTTCTCTGCATTTTTCCTTCTGAGTTCTACTTTCATCGTGTTCCATACATTCTGGCGTGAAACGCTTCTGTTGTCATTTGAGTTTTGGAAAATTTTGTTTTCTTCCCTCGTTTATTCTGTGATCCATCTCTTGTTAATAGAAAAATTTAATCACTTTCTGTGCACTTTCTTTTGCTGTTGATTTCTAGTATCATTCTGCTATGATCTGAACAAATGCAGTTAATTATTTCAATTTTTTGTATTTAAGCATGTTTTATTGCCAAAGATATGGTCTATTTTGCAAAAATTTCCATATTATGCTGGTAAAGAGGTGTATTCTGTTGATGTTGAATAGAACACTCTGTAGATATGTTAAGTTCATGTGTTCCATGGTACGATTTAGCTCTGATATTTCTTTGTTGATTTTTTTGCTTGTTTGTTTTGTTGACTTTTGTATTTGTGAGTGGGCTATTGAAGTTCCCTGGTGTCATTGTATTGGGGTCTCTTTAACCTTTCATGTACAGTACTTTCTCTTACATGTAATTGGGTATCCCAACATTGGGTGCATATATAATTTTGCACTCTTCCTGTTGGATTGTTCTTTTACTAATAAATGTGTGTATCTTTGTCCCTTCTGTTTTTGGTTTGAAATCTTATGTGTCTGAGAGTAGTGTCCTTACTCTTGCTTGTTTTCAGACTTCAGTAGCATGGAGTATTAATTTCTATTAATTTATCTGCAATCTGTGTGCTTCTTTGTGAGTGAAGTGTGTCTCTTGCAGACAACAAATTGTTGGGGTTTTTGATCCAGTCTTCCTATGTGTGTCTTTTAATTGGGTAATTAAGAGTTATCATTGAGAGTAATTGTAAGGTTTTTACTGAATCTTGTCTTTATCTTGTTTTTCTGGTGTCAGTTCGATGTTTATTGTTTTTGCTGTGCTTTCCCTTTTGATACTTCCTTTCCTCTGAACTCTTCGGTGCTGCCCTTCCAAGATCCCCTCAAGTATTTTCTGTAATGTATAGTGGTCATAAGTTTCTATACAGTTCCCTTGTTGTAAAAACTTTTTAACTCAATTTTCTGGAGTAGTTTTGCTTGGTTCAACAACTTGGGTTGAAGCTTTCTTTTAAATACTGGAGGCTTTCATTCCTGGCTGTCTTGGCCTTTATGGTTTGCATTGAGAAATCGACAGTTATTTGGGTATGTTTGCCTTAGTGGAATAATGTCTTATGTCTTACTGCTTTCTGTATTTATGTTGAGTTTCTTAAGTTTTGATTATGATGTATGATGTATTGTGGTGAGGTTCTATCCTGGTTAAGTTTATCTGATGTTTTATAAGCTTGCTGTGACTAGATGTTTCTTTTCCTTAATTCAGCAAATTTTCTGCCATGATTTCAGTGAGTAAATTCTTGATACCTTTTGTACTGTCTTCTCTTTCTCTCATACCCGTAATTCCGAGGTTGATTCTCATCGAGTCATCCAGTAGTTGTTGTATCCAGCTACCTTGCTGTCTTGTTTTGGAGTCATCTCTTATTATAGCATTTAATTCATCAGTCTTGCCTTTATAGTGTGAAATTTTGTGTTCACAATGTTCATGCCTTCGTCTCCTGCTTTCAAATAAATTTTTATTGTCTTGAATTTCAGCTAGATTCTTTTCAGATTTTTCCGCTTCTCTACTGACATGTTCCTTCATATCTTGCATTGCCTTACTTACCTCAGCCGGCTTTTTATTTTTTTTTTCCATAAACTCAGTAAACTTTTTATCTATAAGGTCAGTATTTTCTTAATTAGTCTTTAAGCTCACTAATCATTTTTTTCATTTTTAAACTATGTTTTGTTTGAATTGAGTAACTGGCCCATCTGTTTTTATTTCCTTTCCTTAAGTTCAGCTATTGTAGGACCCATGACGTTAACTTCTGGGGAGTCAGGCATTCCTGCGAATGTCGTATTGCTTTATCTTCCCATCGTTCTGTTGTCGAGGGACTTCATTTTAGTAGCTTACTCGAGACGTTCCTCTGAACATGTATGAGGGGAGTGGGGGCCCAAGCCCACTGAGTTCGTGCTGGGAGTAAGCAGCACAGGTGCCCTAATAGTCTGACGGCCTCTCGTGTGTCAGTTGCACTCCCAGCCCCTTGGCAAAGCTGGCCCACCTGTCCTGACTTCCCTCCCTTGAGAATAGGCTGGCCGGTTCTCCATGGCCTCTTCTCACTACATAGGGGTATGTTTGGGAGGTCAGCCGCTTTTTTTCCCCTCTCTGAAATTCTTTTTTATGTTATTGGGCACTGGATAAGAGTATCCCGAAATTCCCTGGTGTGTGGCCCATCGGAGGTGCCTTTTGCTGAAAACAGTTCAGACTTGGGCTCCTTTCAGAATGGTTCCCGCTGTATCACTGCTACTATGGCTGTGGAGAGCTGCTTCTCCTGGACAGATCAGCGGAGCTGCAGCGAGGCCCTGTCAGTGGGAAATTCTGCAGTGCATGTGTAGCTTACACTGCGCTCTGGCTCCTGTTGGAGGAAGAGGCTTCTGACGGCTGCTGATACCCACGGCCTGGGCCTGGGCCTGCTAGCTGAAGGCTGCCACCCACTGCCCTTTCCCGGCTGGTGAGTTCTTGAGCCTCTGGTACATCTTCATTCAGAATTTCAGTTTCTCTTAGCCTCTTTTCAATTCCTAGAGGTCTGCTCCCTCTCTAAGCTGTAGTTTTTTATTTATTTATTTATTTTTTTGGTTGAGCCTCTGAGGAGCCAGAGTAGGACTCACCACTTGGCTGCCTTGTTGTCTGGAAGTTGGTGCTTTGGGCCTCAGAGCTGTCGGTGGGCTTACCGTGGAGCACCCACAGGCACGTGGAGAGGCCTCCAGGAAAGTGTCAAGCCAGTGCCAAGGTCCTACCTAAGCTGATCAGACTCCCGCACTACCCTCCGGTGCTCCTTTCTGTGCTGGGATCAAAAATTTCAACTTTCAACTTACCCTACTTGTTAATTCTTCTCAAGTGATGGAAACCTCCCGCTTGACAGCTCTGGTGTGAGTCCTGTTGTCTTCAGCAAATGTCCTAGTGGATGGAAGGGAATAAGGAACCTCAGGTGCGCATAGTAGTGCTTCTTAGAAACTGGACCCTGTGTCCCCTGTCTGTAATCCTAGTACTCAGAATTGGAGGCAGGAGAAATACAAGTTCAAGCCTAGCCTGGCCAACTTAGTGACCAGGTGAGATTCTGTCTTGGCATGCTCTACTGTCCCTACTGTCCAGCCTACTGTGGCCTAACCTTTCAATTTTGTAACAGGAAAATATCATGTGTCAAGTGAAGCAGTATTATTTACATGTATTTGTTCTTATTATGTGAGTTCTTAAAGTGTGGTCATGGTGCCTGTGGGGATTTGTTATTTGCCTTCATAAAGGAAGTATGTACCTGGCCACATCTACCCTGCATATTGCTGTGCTTCAGGGGGTGTCTTGTGAGTTCTCTGTTGGACCTTGATTCCTCAGTGCAGCTACCGTAGGGAATGGAGCCCTCATGTGTGGTTTAGGGGCTTTCCTGTGGGAGCATTCTAGCTGTTGGGGAGGAGACTGGCCCTCTTTGTGTTTTACGCCTGCCTGCTTCCATGTTAGAGCATATCCTAAGCCTCCCACCTGATATGGCCATGGAGGTTGCAGCCTCCAGAAATGCGAGCCTGTGAGAAACTTCTTTCCTTTATAAATCACTGTGTCTCCAGTGTTAGGTTTTAGCAACAGAAAACAGATCACGACATAGAGGACAAGACTTATTTAAGCATTACTGCCCTGGAGAGTCTAGTTTATTGTGCTCACAGGGAACAGTAAGTGGTTTGCCACACAGTGCCGTGTTCCTGTCAGCTGGCCTGTGACGCTCCCGCAGCCCTGCCTGCTTCTCTCCTTCCTTTCACAGTGGGCTGCACCAGCCATCCCTCCCTGAGCGAGCATTCCTCCCACAGCTTGTTTCCGAGAATTGCTAGTTAGCTTTCAGCAGACCTTCCCTAGCCAGACGTTGCATTTTAACTTTGAGTTCTTTTGTAGCAAAGTTTAGGTTTTCATCTGAGTTAGAAAAAAAAATCTCTTGCATATCCAAGAAGAATTGTGATCATTCTGGTTTGCTCAGTGATAGAGCTATTTGTTTCCTGGCAAGTCTCATAAAAATATTGCTTAGAAAAATGAAATTTTAGTAATCTCTTACGTAAAGTTTGTGGTGATTCGGTGGTGTGTGCTCATGTAGAAACATGCGTTCCAGTGCTCGGTCTCTGGGGGCTTCTCCCTGGGATTCTGGCCCTTGGTTGGCTGTTGAATTCATTAGATATCTACTGGGCAGCTAGTGAATGATGATCAAGATCAAGCATAAGATAGTTCTTATTTTAAAAATGCTTACAATTGAATGGAGCAAATGGGTTTTTGGATAGTTATTAAACAGTGTAATGCCTTCAGAGACGGAAATTTCAGATTATTTAACCCCAGTGGGAATGCCATCTTCTGGAATTTATTTACCTGAGCCCCGTCCCCGGACCGTGAGGTGAGATCAGCGCACGGTGGTCACGTGCTGTGCAAGCGCCCCGTCCCCGTCTTCACGCTTCCTCGCTTTCCTTTACCTGCTCCTCGTGTGGGTTCCGCCTCCTCACTAGAGTTAGAGGAAGAAATACTGGAGGAAGTGTTCCTGGAAGCAGCCTTCCCTCCGACAGAAGGTACACACGCCTGGTGGTACAGATTCAGGCCAGACTGGCACCCTGTGAAGAACTGGGGGGGAAAGATGTGCTGTAAAATAAAGAGAACCCGCCAGGGCTGGTTGTCCGGATTACCCAGGGGCCGCAGTCATAGAAGGCACGGGGAGCCCCACGGGGCTCTGTTCAAGTTTGCCTTTCCGCTTATATATTGTAATTAAATTAGGTTTTTCCATATTCTGTTATTTTTAACAGAATATTTGTAATTTAAATTCTTCATCTGACAAAAGAAAAAGCCCAAGTTTATCAGAACTGTTCTAGATGACTCCCTCTTGTCAACATAAGCCATTTATGGGTGTTTCCCCTTCATTTAACTGAATTTCCTCAGATAAAATCACAGTAAGAGAAATAATGATGTTCTGCAGTAAAAGCCTGTTAAAATCGTAGCACATTGATTGCTGCAGGAATAATGTCTTGCTTTCCAGGGTGCCTGTAGGTATTGAGAAGCCCCTAATGAGAGGCAAGCCTGTCTTGAAGGCTCTGATGCGGTCCCTTTGGTTCCTCCCCAGTGCTCCACAGGGTGTAACGCAGGCTTCTCCGGCTGGGACCGAGCTCTGCACACGTCCATTCTTAACTGGCTCTTTCCTCTTTCGGAGCAGTCTTTGTACCATTGTTCTCGGCCACCGCTAGCACTGGCCCACGTGGGCCTTTCTAGCTACAGTAGAGGAGTTTCAGGGGAAGGCAGCTGTAGAGGTTGGAGCGTGGAGCAGATCCTGAGTTTTGGCCCCATTTCCCAGTCCCTTGAATTGGAAGCTTTTCTTGGCCCAGATTTCTCTCTGCTTTGACTAAAACCTTAAAGGATTATGGTGCCGAGTACTTACCCAGTGTGCACTCTTGATACTAAGATTTACTTGGGAAGAATTTGGAAATTCAAATTTTTCTAATTGTCGATTTTATTAAGGTTCTCCAATTTCTTTTTTTCAGTTATGAGCACAAGTGTTTTTTTCGCCGTAGAAAAGTTAAGCGTGTCGTTTTTCCCGAGACTGTGTTTCTGGCTTTAGCCGGTGGTGGGTATGATCTTTGAACTCTGCTCTGGAAGCAGCACTTGGCAGTCTAGAGGAGAGCTTTATTGTTGGGAGTATTTATTTTGAGTCCTTGTCTGGTCCTGGAGATTTCCAGAAGCTCTGTTTAGGTGTTCGTTTTGTTGCATTGGATTTTCTGCTTTGTGAACATGCTGAGTTGGCATGTGCACCCCCCCCCCCCCCCCCAGGCTTGCGTGGTCAGGTATTGTAGGGGTCTCCGTCCCGCGGAGGACCCCCAGGACAGCCGAGGAGGGGTCGCACAACTCCGGGAACCCGTTTCAGTGACCGCAGCCTCACTTTATTTAGGAAGTACAAGGGCTTAAATAGACTAGCATAATACGGAAGTTACCTCGGGCCAATTAACAGGGCCTTAACTAGCGGGGTCCCCCGGGGGAGGGGAGGAGTAGAGGAAGGAGGATGGGGCTGGCCCAGCCGCAGTTCCTCGGGACAGGGCGGCGGGAGGTGTGCCTAGGTGAAGGGTGCTTCTACAGGGCTGTGCCGGAGTAGTGCTGGATGGGCTGCGCCCAGCCGAGGCCCCCGAGGTGTCGCCTCACAGATGTCAGAGCAGGGAGACAGCGTGACCAGACCAGCTGCGCCACCTGCTCGGCGCCTGCCTTGTGCGGGGAAGACCGTGAGGCCCCGGGGAATTTGTGTGCCTCAAGCCCCGGTCGGTCGGAAGCGAGATGGAATCGTGGGCCCAGACTTCCAGCTTCACTGTTCTCTGTTCTACCGATTCTAGCCGGTTTTGCTTGAGGTTCTTGCAACTGTCGTTATGGTCCATAAATTCAAACTGGAGTTTAACTGCGTTACATTGATTTATGAGAGCAATTTCGTTTCCTGCAGGGCCAGCCCCTCTGCCTCCCCTTGTCAGCCCGACGCAGGTGGTGTCCACCCTGCCGTCCAGCGTGGTTCCCTTTCTGGGTCAGGTCAGCTCCTCCGCCTGGTCCTCTCACTCCCGGGCCGTTCCTGGCCAGGCCTTACGCCACGTGCACAGGCCGCCCCCTGCCCCTCGCGTCCGTGTCCCATTCAGCCTCACAGCCACGTGGGGAGCCAAGTGTAGTCGTCGCCCAGCGGTCACGGTGTGCCCCCTGTATTCTCGGTAAACCTTAATCCTCTCTCCTGCTTGGCTTCCGGGAGGAAGCCAGCCTAGTCCCTTGTGAGCGCGCCCCGAAACGCTCAGGTTTGCTTTGTTTTACCCGCCCTGTTTTAACTAAGAGAGCATGTAGGGCCAGGGGATTCTTCTTCCTGATTCGCGAGGAAGATAACTGTCACTGGCCTTACTCTGCTTAGGTATTACTTATGTCTTCGGGATCTAAAGGTCTCTTCTGTGACTTCTGATTACTGTAGGGAGTTGCCAGTTCTCCAGCTCGGTTTCTTCTGTTGCTTTGCTCACTGCCCAGGTTTCCCCTTGGTTCTTCATGACCGAGGGAACATTTCTGTGACCCCTTGCAGTGTCATGGAGCTCAGGTTCTGTTGAGCCTGTGGAGATATGGCCTCGGGCTTGAGCCCACAACTCGATTGTATCTTCGGACCAGACTTCCAGCCTCCCGCTTGGGGAAATGCAGAGCTTGCTTCCACGGCGGAATCCTCGAGTCTGCAGTCATGAGAACTGGCCGGATGTGCAGAGCAGCCTGCTGTGGGTTTGTGCTGTGCGTGTCTTGGGTGTGTGGTGGCACGATGAGCTTTCCTCGTACAAGGCGAAGGGGGCCACCAAGGACCCTGAGTGGGCAGCTGTGGCCCTTCGCCTCAGGACACATTCCAGAGGCGTCATCTTTCTCGGGATTTAGAAGGTGGTTCTTTAAATTATTCTCTTACCCTCAGATTAGCATCTTGATTTTACTTTTAGACTCTCAAAAGGTAGCACTTGCCTTGAGCCAGAATGATAATGTAGGAGATGATAACTTTGACTAGAACGTCTTTTATCTTTGCTTGGAGTTTTCAAATTTTCTTGTGTTTTTGACTTTTGACTGGTTGGTTAATAATACTTAGTTATTTTGTACTTGTAAAACAAAATCATTTTGCTTTTGACGTTGTGGGCATGTGTAGCGTTGCAAATAGTGGCCAAAACAGAGTAGTTTGTTTTGAGACAGCTTTACTTTGTAATCTAGGCTAGTCCTGTACTCATTATGTATCCTGTGCAGCATGGCCACCCCCCTCATCTCAGCCTCCTGAGTGCTGGGATTACAGGCGTGTGCCACCACACTCAGTTTACGTGTTCCTGGCGAATCAGACCTGGGGTCCAGCCCTTGCTAGGAAAGTGCTTCAAACACTGAGCTATGCCCCTGGCCCGAGAACACAGTTTTGAAGTGAAGCATTCATGTTGTCCCCTTGCAGTTTGTGTTTATACATTCTCCACAGCTGTGATTAACTCGGAAACTTTTATCTGAATTTCGTAGCCAGAAACCCACCGGCTGATAGCATCCTGACTATAAAAGTAAGCTAAACAAGGTTTCTGAATGTGGTTACTGTACTTTCTAAAGTCTTAAAAAATCTCCTTGGTACTGTGTGGCAAATTTTAGCGTCACTTTCTCTGGGTGTTGGCCGGGGACTCTGTTACTGTAGGACCAGCCTAGTGCCCGATGCTGGTAGGCTTTTCTCGTTTTTTGTCAGCTGTTGACAAAGTCGTACACGGCTGTGACTGCACTGCACACTCTGCCGCTGCCAGCCTGCCGGCAGAGTAGGGGGGACCTGCGGGAGAGACCTGGACGGTGAGCGCCCCCCCACCCGTTGCCCATCCGTTGCGCCCAGGCTCCAGGCCTTCCTCTCTGACTGTGAGGACACTTCTCAGGATGTGGCGTGCCATTGACCAGCCAGTGGGGCCTTTGCTGAATAAAGCGCGTTGAGCTGCCGGAGTGGGTGGGGCTGACGCTCCAGTGACGTTCTCCAGCTTTCCTGGCACATTTTTATTGTCATCTTCAGCATGTGCTGTCACTTGGCCTTCTTTGCCGTTGCATGTTACTGGAGAAAAACCCAGGCAAGTGAGGCGGATGAATCCTGGTTCTTCAAGGGGTCCACGCCCATTATGACCCTCAGTGGCTCGTTGTTGAGGAGGACTTCTTGTTTGGAGTCACAATTTCTGCTGTCCCCATTTGTTTACAGAGTGAAAGAAGTTTCGGATTTCAGTAGGTGTCTTGGAGTTGTAGTAGTGGGCCCAAAAGGAAAACGGAAAAACTCACGAAAAGATACCTGCTAGCCAGGCGCGGTGCCGTAGTCCTGTCGTCCTAGCTCTCTGAGATGCTGAGGCAGGAAGCTTGCAGATTGAACTCAGTCTGAGCAATTTAGTTAACCTAGTGAGACCCTTCCTGAAAGATGAAGAATGGGCTGGCCGAATGTACCGTAGTGCCACGAGTCCTCGGCACCACAGAACAAAAGCAGAGCACAATTAGCGGCCAACGCGTGTATCAGAAATGTGTGCTGTCAGGGAAATTATTAGGCAAATGCAAATTAAAACCACAATGAGACATCACCTGACATTTGTCAGGATGACTACTATCAAATCAAAGGCATACGATGTGGGGCATGATGGCACAGGCCTGTAATCCTAGCACTGTGGAAATCTGAGGCACAGGTTTGAGCCCAGCCTGGACTAAAGGAAGTGACTTAGCAAGACCCTCTCTCAAAATAAAGTATAAAAAGGGCTGGAGATATACTGAGTGCAGAAACCATGGGTTCAATTCCTAGTATTACTGAAAAAAAAAGACGATTGAGGGACTATAAAGAAAAGGAAACTATTTTATACCGTTGGTGAGAATATAAATTGGTACAGCCATTATGGAGAGCATTCTGGAAGTTCTTTAAACAATTTAAAATAGAAGTACTGTATGATCCAGAAATCCCACTACTGTGGCTCTGTCTAAAGGAATCGTAATCACTGTCTCAGGTATCTGCACTCTCATGTTTTTTATAGCCAAGATACAAAATTAACTGAAGAGTCTGCCAGTGGATAATTGGATAAAATTTGCCACATACATACAATAGAAGATCATTCAGCCTTCACAAGGAAATCGCAGCAGTGTCATTTGCTGCAGTGTTGATAAATACTTGCCTCAGTGTTATCTGCAGCAATGTCATTTGTAGTAATGCTGATAAGTGTAAAGGAAATTAAGTTAACTGAAATAAACTATGGAAGACAAATCATCGCCGTGACCTTACTTATATGTGAAACCTAAAAAAATTAAACTCAGATGGTGATAATCAGGAGCTGGGGTGGGCTGAAGAGATGTCAAAGGATGCAGAATTTCGTAGAGAAGAATAAAAAAAAGACTTATGGTACAAAAGGTGTTTATACTTTTCTTGAGACAGGGTCTCACTCTGTGGCCCAGGCTGGCCTGAACTCACTATGGAGCCCAGGCTGGCCTTGGACTCAGGGCAGTCCTCCTGTCTCAGCCTCCCAAGTGCTGGGATTACAGGTGTGTGCCACCACACCTGGCTTTTTGTGGTGCTGGGAATCAAACCCAGGGCCTTGTGCTTGCAAGTCAAGCGCTTTAACCACTGTGCCTTTCCTCCAGTCCCAAGCTATTTATACTTAATCGCATTGTGTTCTTGACAGTTGCTGAGAGAGAAGGTGTTGAGCGACTTCATTACAAAAAAGTGAGATCCTGTGTGTGTAAATTAGGTCACCTTAGCCATTCCATAAAGTCTTAAAGCATGAGATATGTGATAGTAGTTGTCAGTTACATAACTAAATGTTAGAATTATCTTGTGGCAGGCAAACTGTCATTAGGTATTAAACTTTAAATTCCTTTGATTCTCCTTTTAGAAAAATAGCCTAACGAAATAGTAGAAGAAAATTTATACATAAA
Source organism: Ctenodactylus gundi (assembly GCA_004027205.1). Lineage (NCBI taxonomy): Eukaryota > Metazoa > Chordata > Mammalia > Rodentia > Ctenodactylidae > Ctenodactylus > Ctenodactylus gundi. The sequence goes on from PVKB01004756.1 coordinate 76,702, forward strand.
TTTTTATACACAAAAATGTTCTATAAAACATTATTTAGCACAGCAATGAGAATGACAGTGAAGACAGCTGGCTTTGTCTTTTGCAAAATGCTTTCTGTAGCAGCAATGCTGAAGTGTCTTGGGATTCCCTGTGATGAGGCTCAGGGCCTTCATAAGTGTCCCAGGAAACAGAAAGAGGGACTGGGGCTCAGTCTAAGTGATCCTTTAGTCCTGCTGTTAACGTTCATTTTCTTTCTAACATGTAAGAACAGACAGTGCAGGACAGGGTGCATTAGGAGGGTCTCATTGAGTAAACAGTAGGTTTCCATACTGTAGGTGACAGAAATTACATTTTACGTCACTATTTACTCACGTGGGATAGTGTTTCTAACATGTACCATGTTAGAAAACCAACAGGAATTGATTTTCCCCCTGCCCCACCCTGTGCTGATGTATCAAAGAGGCTCTAGGATTAAGTAGACCCCAGTTCTCATCCCAAGTCCAGGCTGCCTTCTGTGACCATGTTGCCTCCCCAGCCTAAATGTAAGGTTCTCCTCAGTGTCATCTGTGGGCTTTGCCTCACAGAGCAACTAAGTGTCTGTGAGGCATAACTGTCCTAGCTTGTAGTTGTTTGGATCTGGAGTGTCCTCCATGTGCTCTTAAGAGACGGGGCCTGGTCAGGAGGGGTGGATTACAGGTGTGTGTTAGATAAGTGGTGTGTAGTAGATTATGGGTTGGTGCTACGTTCCTGGGTGAGACCTGGAAAGGGTGGATGACGGGGACTGGACCCGGAAGGCTGTATGCTAGTTCCACGTTTCCTTCCTTCTGTGCCATGCCATGAACAGCTTCCAGTTGGGCTGCCGCCATGTGCCTCTGCTGTTGCCACCTGCCCATGATGGACTGAAGCCTTCTGAAACTGGGAACTAAATAAATCTTTCCTCCCTTATGCTGTGGATGCCAGGCATTCTGTCCTAGAAATGAGAAAGTAAAACAGTAATTGGTACCAAGAGTGGGCTTGTTTCTGTGACTTTACCTGACCGTGTGGATCTAGAAGACTTTGGAACTGGCTTGTGGGAGGAATCTGGAAAGGTTTGAAGATGCTGGCTAGAGAAGCCTTGGTATGCTGCAAGCTGAGGTTGATGGGAGACCCTGGTCAGAGGTCAGAAGACTAGAATGCTGATGTTGCAGAGGCCAGGCCCAAGAGATCTCAGGTGAGAAGGAGGACTTCATTGGCAGTTGGTCCAGAAATCAAATGTGCTGTGCAGTAGTATGAAGCGTGTCAGTGCTTTGCCCCCTGTAACTTTGCCAGAAAACTGAGATTAGGGGCAGTGGACTCCGTAATCTGGTGGAGGGAATTTCAAGGCAGCCCAACCTTTATGCTGTCACATGGGTACTGCCTATAGCTTTTAACCAATTCTATGATAGAAAGTAGGAGAAAATAGCAGAGGAAAAATATGTAACATGTTCAGTTTTGCCAGACTAAAATGTACTGCAAAGGTGGGTCAAAAGACAGCGTAGTTGTTAAAGAGATTAACACAAACAAGCCAATTCCTGTTCTTTTGTTACTTGAGGCAGTGGGAAGTTTCTCTCTGTAGGAGGTATGTTCTCTGTATGTTCATGTAGCTTGATTCTGAGCCTGTCCCCATGAGTAGAGTGGTGTGGTTGGCCTTGGAGCTTGCATTCAGTTATTTTGATAGGTGCTTTGTGTTCCCCTATCCCACCCCACTGGCTCTGGACTTTTGGGGGAGATGGGTAATGCCTCCCCATAAGGAGCCATCTGTAGAGCTTCGTACAACAGCCAGGGTTGGAACTGAACTGTTCTAGAGGTGCCGAGCTGCCATTTGTCCCTTCCTACCCAGGTTGGTTGGTTGGTTGGTTGGTTGGTTGGGGGTGGGTGGGTGTGTGTGTGTGTGTGTGTGTGTGTGTGTGTGTGTGTGTGTTGCGTGCACCCTTGCCTTGACTGGTAGGAGTTCCGGAGCCCTCTGCAGGTGGAGCAGCTAGTGTATTAGAAGAGCAAATGTTTCAGGGAGGAGTCCTGCAAATTTATTGCTTCCCGGGTAGGCATAGAGCATCTTATAACTGGATATTATGAAGCCAGTTCATTTGGCGCTGTTTCACTGAGCCAATAATTTGAAATTCAACTTGGTGTTAGAGATTTTTAATTTAAAATAACTGTCACTAGTCCACTCAGCTGGTAAATTATGTAAACAAAGCAGCTTTGTTGGTAGTCTGGTGCTCAGTCAGGCACAGAATGAGTAGGAAATCCAAACTCGTAACCAGCACCACTGGAAAGCTGAACAAAGCCCTGCCTCTATTCTGGGGTTATGTGGATGTTGACTGAAAGGATATCACATGTGAATTATTTTTTAAGAGGGGCTGAGGGCAGGATAGCCAGATATGGTGGTGTGTGCCTGTAATCCCAGCATTTGCGAGCTGAGGCAGGAGGATTGCTATGAGTTGAGGTGACGCTAGGCTGCATAGTGAATGAGGACTTGCCTGAACTGCAGAATGAGGCCCTGTCTCAAAAAATAATAATAAAAATATTTTAACAGGGGTGTGATAGAACAGGGTAGGGTGGTGAGTTTGAGCCAGAGGTGGGCAGAGTTCTACAGTGGCCTTTGTGAGTCCCAGTGTTTGGTGAACATGTCTCTGCCTTATGGTTATTGCAGCTGTAATAGAGGTCCCAAATAAGTTGACTTACAGATGTAGAGAATATGTAGCGGGCTGACTGATCGTGGGAGCCCTTTGAGTCTGGTCTAGGAGTCAGACAGGGAAGCCGAAGAGACGTCCGTCCAACTCCGGAGATTCTCTCTTGCTGTTCTTAGAGTGCAGGGGCCTGTGGTCGGGAACGTAAGAGCTGAGAGGGGTCCCTAGGTGACAGCCGGCAAGCATACGGGGCACCGGTGTTCTGTGGAGCTTCCTGCCCACAGTAAGTGAGGTTGAAGTGATCTGTCTCCGCCCCAGCCTCCAGGCCGCTGCTCGGCCCAGCTGACTCTGGCTTCAGGAGGGTCACTGGCATGCTGAGCCAGACGTCTAACCTGTGGGATGTGGAGCTAGTGGACAGATTCCTTTAAGTCGCCATGTTGGTACTTGTTTGTCATGCAGCCATAGAAAGCTAATATAAGCCCCCAGTTGTGGCCCCTTGAGTGACTCCATTGTCCTGTTAATTTGGAAGTCTCTAGTTCTATAAACTGGTATTACTCAGACAGCCTATGAAGAAACTTTAAAAAAAATTCTCTGTATGTCACAGACCAGGACTGCAGCGGATGGTTTTATGAAGATGGCTGCAACAGTATTTCCCATGCTAGATCCTTGTTGGCTCCCAGCTGGAGTTAGAGCCTGGCGCCCTCGCCTTCAGTGTCTGGCCTGCCTTCATTGCACCCTGGTCTTTCTGGGAACACAGAATTGGTGCAGCCTCTCTTCCCAGGCTGGGGAGGTACAGCTGGCTCTGTTAGAAGGATGTGGCCTGACACTCGCTCCAGCGGTTCCACTGAGTGCTCAGGCCGCATGGGAAGCAGCTGTGGATGCACCAGCACACAGGACTGGCACACGTTGCAGATGCTTACAGTACCCAGTGGTTCTCTATCCAGCCAAGGCCTCAGACGTCATACAACAAAGACCCATCCTCCCCACGGTCCTGATTCTGCTTCCCCATAAGCTTTAGGCCACTCTGCAGTAGCAGTACATCGAGTAGTAATCAGAATAAACATTTTTATGAAGTACCGTGAAATGACTTACCAGAAAAATTGGAGACAAGACAACAAACAGTATTAGCAGGACTCACAAAGTGTTCGCTTGGTGACACTTGTGTTGGTCAGAGCTCCCTGACGTGCAGACGGCCTGAGCAGGCCACTGCTGTGCAGAGCCTCCGGCAGAGAAGGCCCCGAAGGCCATGGCCTCTGGAAGGTCACTGGTACCTGAAGCACCTCAGACCTGTGGGGTAGGGCGGGACATACTCACAGTAGGACTCCGTTCCTTTAAAAATCACAATGTAAGCTGGGTGTGATGGGCATAGTTTTAATCTCAGCACATGGGAGGCTGAGGCAGGAGAACTGCTGTTGAGGTTCATGACCAGCCTGGGCTACAGAGTGAGACGTTGTCTCAAAAAAAATTATGTTCTAAGAACATGTGGAAAGACAAATTCATGTCTTCTAAGCAGTGTCCTCAAATTAGTGGGTCTCAGATGCTTCAATACTCACAAAGATCTTAAGGGATTTTATACCACCATTCCACATACCACAAAACAGTACTATGTATGATTCTCTGGGATATCTTTGTTCTAGGGGGGTTCCTACTTTCAGTCTCACTTTCCCCTTTATTTTTCTTCGTCCAGTATATTTACTTTCTGCTTCCAAACTGTTTCTTTGTTCGTGATAGAACATGGACCCTGGTTTTGAGTTTTCCGGCATCAGAACACTTGTCTAGCCAAATGCAAGGCCCTGGGTTTGATACTGCAGCACCACCTAAACCGGGTGTGGTGGTACTTGCCTGCAGTCCCGACGCTTGGGAGGATGAGGTAGGAGGATTGTCATGAGTTTGAGGCCA